>MU853932.1:0-72785 GCA_033297225.1 Diplogelasinospora grovesii | reverse complement strand
CCTTAGGATGCCAACCTTACATTGTGGAACGATCGCCAAATGCGGCGGCTTATGCCTGCCAAAATCGGCGGCATTTACACGTGGAGATACATACTAGTAGCTATTAAAAATAAAAATGAAAAAAGAAAAAAAAAGAATAAATATAATATATAAGTAAAAACCCTTTATATTTTAATAAACAGAAGAAGAGTAAAAGTTAATATATAACTAAGATCCCGAATAACGTAAAATTTTAAATTAAATCTCTCTTTTACTAAAAACCCCTCTTTATAGCGAGGTAGCGAGCAGAGTCCCCTTAATATATACTTAAAGTAATCTTTAATTATTTAAGTTAAGTTTAACTTTTATTAAGATATATTAAAGATAATTCAGCTTTTATTTTTTAAACTACTTAAGTAAGAGATTAAATTGCGTAATAATAAATTAAGCGTAGTATGTAATTAGATACGATGCTTAAAAGGGACTAGCATTAAGTACGAGGAGGTTATTTTATAAATTTAAATTTCATACTACTTAATATAGTCTTATCTTATTTTTTTAGTGAATATTACGTATATGTTATATATAAAAGTTAAAAAAGATAATAGTTAATTTAAATTATATAACAATAAATTAAGTATAATCTGTAATAAGTAACTATATTAGTTATAAGTAAGAAGGCATTAAATGTAATTAAGTAAGTAAGATGTTATATAAGATTAAATAATACGAATTAACTATTTTTAATTACATGTTTATTAAACCTTATAATTATAACTTATTTATATAGTTTAGCTTTATAAATGCATTAAATATAACTATTAATTCCTTCTTAATAAGCGAGTAAGTTATTAAAGCTAATGGTATTTATAGCGTTTATAGTGTTAATAGTATTACCAGTAAACTCGGAGAGCTAATAACTATTATAAGTGCTACTTATTACTTGCTTAAAGAAGCATTATCTTTATATAAGCTATAAGATATAATCCGTAATTCCTATATTACGTACGTAAAAGTTCTGGAATAAAGATAAAACGTAAATGCTTAATATTATCTGGATTTAGATCGTAAAGGTTTTATAAGTATTTATACTTATCGCGCGTATTTTATATTCTATATAAACTATATAGTTAATAGTTTTATTAATTAAACTTTACTTATAATTTCTTCTTTCGGTAGGATATTATTGCATTTAACGGCCCTTTTTTCTCCATTATAGTAAAGGAAGCAGTAGGTATAAATCTTATAAAATGGCTTTTATTAGAATATATATATAAAGCCTTTAAAAACAATATACAAATTAAAGGGATCTTAAAGTAAAATGATATTAACTTTAAAGATTCTTATATATATAGTTAAAATACTAATAAACTATATTATAAGGTTATCGACTGACTTATTTATTAAGTGTATAATGAATAATTACGAGGTCCTATTTATTTAAGAGGTATATAACGAGCTATATATAGCGGTAGTTAGAAGCAACGAAGAAATAATTATAAATAGAGTTTTTATTAAAAGTATAACTTATAACACATTAAATGGAAATTCTTATTTAGTACTATAATCTTAATATTCTTCTTCTTAATTAATTTACTACTTTTAAACTATAATTAAGAGGCTATAAATACTACTTTCTTTAAGGAACTCCGTAAAACCTAATCGAACTATAATGTGACTGCTACGTGAATGCGGTAAGTCGTATCATACTGCGGACTACTCCGTAAGCTATGCTTAATTAGCTTTGGTTTAATAAAGCGCTCCTTTAAATCATAGTCACGTGCTTTAACACGTGATCCTTACTTACACTTTCTATACGCTCCATTTAACACACCCCCTTAAGGACGCTTATAAGGCGTGCTTAACCTGCCTATAAATAAGACTATTCCTAATCATCTCCTTCATTAAACATTTCCTTTATTAGGTCCTCGAGATCTTCCTTCCTTCTTTCAATAAGCAGCTCTCGTATATCTTACAGATTTATCTAATTAATAAAGCTCTCTTAATTTCCTTTTAAGAGCGCCTTAATTAAGTCGTCAGCTATTAACTCTATGCTCTTAGTGTAACAGACTGTGATCTTTTCATTCTGCACCTCTTATCGAAGCTAATGGTTATGAATATCAACGTGCTATAAGCTAGTTTTAAGGGTAGCGATCTTTACAGTCACCAGGCGAATCGTCTGCATGTTATTACATTCGATCTTAATATAGTTATCATTTAAACTAATACTTAATTCTTTAAGCAGCTTGCTTACAAACAGCGCTTCCTTAGCTACTTATAATAATATTAAGAGTTCTACTTTTATTATTAACGTTATAACCATCTCTTACTTATTAGCTCTCCACTTAATCATTCCATTAAATAACTTTATAATATAAGCTTAAGAGCTCTTATGATCGGTCTTATTGTCGGTAAAGGATGCATTACTAGCGACTCGGAAATCATCGTCTCCTCCGTATTAAAGTGCTAAATAACTGGTTTCCTTTAAGTATAGGAGCACCTTATCAGCCGCCGCATAGTGTTAAGGTCCTAAGTTCATAGTGTAACGCGTTAGCCGTGAGACGATAAAGGCTACGTTGGGCCTTATGATCACCGCTGCGTACAATAATGAATCTACCTTCCTTAAGTAGTTCATAATGTCAGCTTTAGTGGCAAGGCCTTTAAATGAAAGGAGCTCGTCTTTCGCTATAAAGGTGCTTATAAGGTTACTTACTGTCTGTTTTATTTACGTTAGATTAGCAATCTTATTAATATATAAAGATTAGGAGAGTTAAATAAGCTTCTTATTCCTGTCTTTTAGCACTTTAATGCTTAAGAACCACTGAAGTTCGTTACCTCCAGTTAGTTTATATCTCTTTTCTAATTACTTAATTAATTTAAAAGCAATTACCCTATCCTTTTCTTTAAACGCTAAAGTAATGTTATTAACGTAAAAGAATAAGATCACTTTACTTTTTATAAAGCAATAAGGCTTATAAGGAACTGCTTCGAAGCTAAGTATATATAAAGTTTAGGTAAGAGATCTCTATTAAAGTAATAGCGACCGTCGAAGCTTATAAAGAGCCTTTTAAAGCTAAAGAATAGTACTAGCTTTTCGATAGCTTAAAGGCATCTTTATAAAGATATCTTCATCGAGTTTTACGTTAATAAAGGCGTTAATTACATTATACTGCAGTAGCTTTAAGTCGAAGCGCGCTATAATAGCGATTAAGGTTCAAAAGGATCTCTTAATGAGGGTTGCTATATAACTGCTTATATAAGGATTAAAGAGCTATTAATCACCTTGAATAACTATCCTCACCTTCACCTTCCTATACCTACTATGCTTATTAAATTTATATACGTACACCTACTTATAGTTAAGGATCTTATAGCCTTTTACCCTTAAATTCTATAAACTAATTTCCACTTAAGACTTTATTTCCTTATAGCTACGTAAGTGCACTTCTTCTACTTCTTTAAATAAAGCACCCATTAAGTGATTCTCGAGTTCCTTATAGCTTTTAAGAGCCGGCTTAAGATCGTTCCTATAAACTGCGTAAAGATTCTTTTTTAACTGTTTCTCTATTTAGGTTCTTATAAGGCACTTCTTTCTTCTTTCTAAGGTTTTTATTACACTCGCTCTCGTACCTACGTAAAAAGCACCTTATTAACAATCTAAGTAATGGACCTTAAGAGCAATTAAATAAAGCTCTTCTTTAATGCCTTTAACGTTTTCTTTTAAGGGTCCTTACTACCTTTTATTTAACAGTTCCTTAACGCTTATAGCTATACCCGATCTAATTAGAAAATTATCTTCCGCAGAAATGGGTAAATTACCCTCGAGCTCTTCGCTTATTAAGTCTACCCGCTTTAATTAGTCCACTACTCTTAACGTTACACTAAGGCGTCCCTTAAGCTTTTACCTTAATTAAAGCAGCTTCCTTAATGGTTTAATTATAGCTATAAGCGTTACAGCTAATAGTGAAGGTAGTGGAGTTAAAAAGGGTTTAAACCTTACTTTTATATAGAGCTTATCACTCTATTCTTTAACGCCTTAATTAACCGCTTCTTACAGTTCAGTATCTTAATAGTTATAACCTTTTAACGGCCTAACCTTTAGCTCTCCTTCTTTAAGATCTTTTAAATCTCGGACTTCTTAATACTCTTCTTATATAAGTTAAACTTACTCTTCTTAATCTTTAAGAATGGAGCACTCTTAAAGTATGCTCGTAAGCACTTTTAAATTAACTTAATAAATGTTATCCTTTAGGCTTTCTAAATTGCCGTTAAAGGTTTTACTTTTATTAAATATTACATCTCTTATAATAATAACTTTACCTATCTTCAGATTCTAAATCCTGTAAAGGTTCGTAAAGTTATAGCTAATTAGGAAACTGATCTACGCTTTAAGATTCATCTTCTTAACTTAGTTCTCTTTCTTTATTACTTCCATAGTCATTATAAAGGCTTTATAGCTAAAAGTCTTAAGGTAAGTTTAATCTGGCTTACGCTGCTCCCTATCCTTTAAGTAGAAGCATTCGAACGGCGTCTTCCAATTAGTTCTATAATAAGGAGTGCAGTTTAATAGGTATACTGCCGTTTTCGCAATCTCCCTCCATAGCTCTTTTAAAAGCCTTAAGCCTATTCTCATTAAGCGCACCTTATCCTTCACCACACCCTTTAAGCGTTCAGCTCCGCTATTTAACGCTTATATATAAGGAGGTAAAGGCTTAAGTTTAACGCTTTAAAGCTTAATAAACTGCTTAACTTATAGTTTAATAGTGATGATTTTATTATCACACTTAATAACCTTAACTTTAATCCTATATTAATGCTCCAGCGCTTTAAAGAGCACCTGCAGCACCGTAATAATAGCTTTTAAAGTTCTGTCTTACAGGTAAAAGTCTTAACAGTAGCCAGTCTTCCGGCAGTTAACTAACATTAAGCTATTATAACCTTATCTATCTTTTAGCCAGTTATAAAAATTTATCGCCATTCGCTCTCCTGCGGCCTCACGTAGCTCTTTAAGCTAACGTTATATTTAACGCTTTATTTTCCTAAAGGCGCATATATCGCATTCAAAGGTGCAAGGGCCCTTAAGGTGCACCCTTTAAGAATAGTTAATTAAGTGCTTAAGTACTTTTAAGCTTAAGTGGCTAAGGCGAAGGTGTTACGTAACTACCTCGGCCTTACTTAATAGTCTTTTAGTTTAAGTATTAAATTTATTTTTATGTGCGAAGAAGGCTGCTTTATTAAAGTCCTTTAAGATATATTCGATAATGAATTAATCGTATTTTTCAGTTAAAATACACATAATTAATTTATCTAACCTTCGAAAGAGCGTTAAATTTAACTTATTATCTTAATAAAAACCTCTTTAGCGTAGTCGTCTTAAAGAAATTAAGTTGCACGTAATTTCCTTATAATAAGCTATGTTGTATAAGCGTAGCACTTTAATGCCGTTATTAACTTTAACCTATATATCGATTTCTCCGTAGCTTAAGATCGGAATTTAACAATCTCCTGCTTATATGCAGCCGCTTAACGCAGCTCTCCTTACGTTAAGAAAACGGCTCATTTAATTAAAGATATGGAGGGTGGAACTAAAGTTAAGGATAGCCGAATGTATTAAGGGATAGTTATATGCTCCCTTCGTTATAAAGGTCGCTTAAATCTTTATTATCCTCCTTAACAGTTAACACTGCTCCTTCTTAAGCTTTAAAGCCTTTAAATTATCCTCTTTCTTTAACTTCTTTACTTTCTTATTATTTTTAAGCGTCTTAACTTCCTTTTTAATTTCCTTATCTTTCTTAAGAGCCGAATTTATAACCTTTTATATATCGTTGTTAATTATAAACTAAGAAGGCTTAAGGTTTAGAAATATATAATAGCATCTTATAAGAGGGTGGCTTTTCTGCTTACATACATAGCACCTTAATCTATCGCTATTCGAGTACTTCCTCTTACCTCTTCCTCTTATTAACTATTTTATTAATTATCGAGTCTCTTTCTTATCCTCACTCGCTTAATCTCCCGAGAATATAAGACTGAACGAGCCTCCTTTATCGATTTTATCGATCTTTCTTCGTAAGCTAAATATATAGCTTTTAACTTCTTTCGTGAAATCGTTATTAAGCTTTCGATAAGTGAGTTAATTATTTTCGATCTTAATATCGTAAATTAAGTGATATAACTAACATTATATCTCTTACCTACTTCCTTTAACTACTTTTATAAAGTTATTAAACTAATGTTATAAATACTGTACGTTAAGGACCATCTTCTCTTAAGCTAAGTTAATTACCTGTTCTTAAGCTATAATTTAATAAAGTATGTCTCTTAACGTTTTATTAAAAGACTTAATAGCCGCCTTATACTTATCTTTTACTTCCTTCGCAGCTATTACTTCCGTTACTCCCAC
This sequence comes from Diplogelasinospora grovesii, assembly GCA_033297225.1. NCBI lineage: Eukaryota > Fungi > Ascomycota > Sordariomycetes > Sordariales > Diplogelasinosporaceae > Diplogelasinospora > Diplogelasinospora grovesii. The sequence goes on along the minus strand of MU853932.1, from coordinate 66,403 downwards.
TTGCTCCTTTAGTCTTACGTACTAAATATTAATCATTATTAACGCTTTACACGCAATTCTAAATAAATAAGAGCTGACAGTTAAAGTGACCTAATCCTTAAGCATTTAAATGTCTTTAACTTCGTTCTTATAATCATAATCGTCCTTACAGTACATATTCTAAGCGATGTTAAATAACGCTCGACTAGATGTAGTAAGCTCGTTAACGTTCCTAGCCGGAGTACCGCTTAGGTTAACTTCTTTCATCATAGTAAAACTACCTTTAGATGAACCGCTTAAAGCGCGGGAGTGACTGTTAACGATAATCCTTTTTTTCTCGAAGTTAGCTATATTAGGACGCTTAAGGGCTACTAAAAATAGCTTCTTTAGCAAGGCGTCTAGGTCGATCTTAGCTTATAGGCCTGCAGCATTCGCCTTGGATTCGAATTAAGCATTCCACTCTTCCCGTTAGTTTAAGCTCTTAAGGATGATCTTTATGTCGTTAGCGGTAGCCATGTTATTGCTTTAGGTTCTAGATTCTGGATTCTAGATTCTAAATAAAGTAATAGAAGTACTTAAAGATGCGCTTATAAGCGATGAATAATAATATGTTATAACGCAGTTGGAAGTTATCTACGAGCTAGGCTCATAACTATTAAAAGTATAGCTTATAGCACATTAAATGGAAATTCTTATTTAGTACTGCAATCTTAGTATTCTTCTTCTTGATCAATCTAATGCTTCTAGACTACAATTAAGAGGCTACAAATACTGCTTTCTTTAAGGAACTCCGTAGAACCCAATCGAACCATGATGTAACCGCTAAGTGAATGCGGCAAGTCATCCCATACTGCGGACTGCTCCGTAGGCTATGCCCAATTAGCCTTAATTTAATGGAGCGCTTCTCTGAACCATGGTTACGTGCTTCAACACGTGATCCCTACTTGCACTTTCCATGCACTCCATCTAACAGTTTTATAGTTTTTCAACCTTAAAGGACCTAGCTTAACTCTTAATACGGCCTGTTTCTTAAGTCTATATCCTTTATATCTTACTTATTAATGTCTCTAATTAAGCGAGATAAATATAATAAGCCCCTTTATCCCTTTATAAAATTATTACTTTAACGATTAACTAATAAATTACATACCCATTAAGGCCTTATAACTGGTATAAACGTTATCCTTTACCTTAACTTTATATATTAATTAGTAGTGATATATATACTTAACCCGGATAGTATATTTAATATATTTAATAACCGAGCTAATAAATATAGTTATAGTGAAGGTATTAAAGGTTTCGTTATAAAACAACTTAATAATGCTATTTAAAAGGGTAACATAATACGAGCTATTATTCACGCATTTATTATAAATATAAATAAGAAAACATTAAGCATTATTATACTTAGTTTAGAAGCTTAAGCTATACTTATATATATTATATATGAAAAAGCTAACCTTCCTTTAAATGAGATATAATATGTGGAACTATATAAGATAGGTACGCCCGTTAAGATAAGCTTAAAATACTAGTAGAAACTATTAGTTTATAATTAGCTTATAATTTATTAGGACCTTATTAAGCTCGCCGCTATTATATCAACATTTATAGCTTCTGCCTCGCTTAAAAAGCTTGTTTACGTTAAAAGTATTAAACTTAATATCGGTTATATAAAAGGTTATACTAGCTTTATTAATATCTTTAAGGCAATAATGTGTTTTAAGAAAGGGGTAATATTACCGACGGCTGACGTTTAAGTAGTAAATCCTAAATTAAGATTTATAAAGTGGAATCTTATGATGCCTTAAGCTATATTACCTTAGCTTACATTAGGCCGTTATTATATTAGCGTTAATTCCCTCGGTTTTAAAGGCGTTAATATATACGTTATTCTAAATGATACGTATTATTATATTAAGGAGTATAGTTTAATAAGGGAGTATGTAATGATCGCTTACTTATAACTTAACGTGGACCCCCCTCCTAAAGAAGTGGATATGTTAATAGTAAATAGTAACGCGATAACCCGCTCTTCTAGCAACTTAGTGATTAAGCATACTTTAGTAGCTTTACTTAAGAAGCTTTTCATGCTTAGCACCTATGATAAACTAAGTATTTAAAGGCTTATAAAATCCCTTGCATTATATTAATAATCTGCCGGCAATAATAAAGCCTATAGAGATAATATGAAATATACGTTTAATATAGTATATATATTATTAATACGATGGTCTCTCTTAAATTATAGGTCCTTTACTATAGCCGGTTTAACTTAAAAGCTTATATAGTAGTTTAATAAAAGCTTATTATAATTTAAGCATTTAGCAAAGTAAGATAGAATCACTTTCATCTTTACTAACTAAGGTGCTTAATAGGCCGAGATAAGTAAGTAACTAATTAAGAAGCCGGTTTTCATAGCGAGTATCATTTATAATAAGGCTTATTTAAAGACGTTAAGCTGCCTTTTCGATCTTAAAGCTAAATTAAATAAGGTTAAAGATAGTAAAATAAAGATTATTAAATATAGTTAACCGATATATATAAGTATAGATTACTTTAATCGAGCTATTAAGTAATTAGTTTATTAAGCTTAAAGTAGTTATTAAGTACTTAAATAATGAAATCGGTAAATAACTTTATATATTAAACTATAATTAATATTAATTTCTAATGAAAATATACTTATAAAGCTACTATATTTATTATAAGTATATTCATTTAAAAGGATATAATTAAGATCGTATACTTCTATAATATTTATTTTAGTAAAGTATTTCATATTTTAAAGAGCAGAGCTATATTAGCTATTAATATTTTCGAAAAAAAAGTACGAAATTACTTAAAAGCTATCCCATTAGGAAGCGTCATTACAGCTTATATTAATAGCTTAAAGAGCATTACGTTATTAAATAACGCCGATTTCGTAATATAATTAAAGATTATAATTTTAAAGGACGTTAAATTTATTAAAAAACTTTACATTATAACTACTTACTACTTTCTATATATAAAGGCTATAATAAATAAGTATATAATAACTATAGTTTAAGCTAGGATTAAAGAACCTTAATTAACTTTAATGGTAATATTTTCCTCCGTTATAAGGTAGGTAATTAACTATAAAAAGCTTAAAAAGTAATATTAAATTTAAAATATATATAATTTAATATAATTCTTAAAAGGTATTTAAAATTTCCTTAAATACTCATTTAATTAACATACTTTATAAAAGACTATTATTTAATAAACCTCCTTTATTAAAGTTAGCCCTTACTTAGCGTTAAAAGCACCTTTAATATAAATTATAAAGATAGTTAATTTTAAGCTACCTTTTAAGCTCTCATACGTTTTAATACTAGTATATAAAGAAAATATTATAATTATATCCCTTTTAACTATAAGACGTTAATAAGTATTAAGCTATCTAATCTCCTTTAATAAAGTTAATTAAGAATTAAATATATATATATCTTTTTAAATATTAATAAACCTTTTATTATATCTATAAAATTATAAAAAGCGATTTTAATACGAGACTATTATAGTGAAAAATTAAAAGCTTTATAATAAGCCTCGCTTAAATCTCTTCGGTATAATAATTGAAAATTAAAACGCCCTTAAGCTTTAATAAAGGAATTACCTTTAAGTTAAAAAGAACTTTTAAGTAAAGGACTATAAAATTATTAAAATAATGCTTTACTTAAGGGCAAGGATGTTAATTATAGTTATTAAGGCTACGTAATAAATTACTTTTAAAAACGCTATTTATATAAGCATTAAGTTTAAAAACATTTGCTTTAAAAGGGGCTTAGTAATTTTAAGGGAAGGTATAATAAAGATGCTTTTATATATTAAGGTCTTTAATAGTAATGAGTTAATATATATCTTTATAGTTTTTTTTAAGCTTAATGAAACTTTATAAATTAAATATTATTCCCATTTATTTACTATTATTTATAATGAACTAAGAACCTATAACAGCGAAGATTTATTTTAATTTAAGTAAAAAACATAGTGAAAAACGTATAGTAAAATAAAGTAACTTTTAAATAAGAAAGTTAATGTTAAGAAACTTTATAAAAGCCTTAACTTTATTAAAATATAATACGGCTTTACCTTTTAGAACCTTACCTCATTAATAATATCCACCGATTATAGCTTTTATTATAGTACTATTATAAGTGTTAGTTAAATAATTATATATAAAGAGAATCTTATTATTAACTTTAAATATTTTATAAGTAATTTTAAATACTAAAAGTATTATATTATATAAATTCGAATATCCTTACCTTATTTATTTAATAATATTAAACGCAGTATTTTATTTAATTATTATTATACTTTTAAATAATATCTTTATAATGAAGGTGGCTATACTATTTACTCTTAAAAGAGACTCTTTATTTTTTCCTAACTACCTTAAAAGGCCAGCTCGATCTTTTTTAAGTATATTTAAAAAGTTAATTGGAAAGATAAGTAGCTTACTATTAACTTAATCATTTTAAATAAAACTTAAAGCGAAGTAAAAATTATTATAAAGGGCCTTATTATAAGATAAGTTACTTTTAAAGCATCCGATATTAAAAGCAGTTTAAGGCACTAAGACTCTTTATTATTAAATATAACCGCTCCGCTGCGTTACAGTCATAAAGGTAACGGCTAATTGCGGCATCTTACGATCGCGGTATATATACTTATTTTAGTATGACTATAAAATTAGCTAGTCGACTAATTATATTCGGTCTATTCTTATGTCTTTATCGCGGTTTCTTAATTAATGTCACGGCCTGTAAATTCACTTACTCGCCTCAGTTTAAGCTATCGTAAACCGTTTTAAGCTATCGGCCATTATGTTTATGTCCGCCGGCAGGGTAAAAAGGGCTATGTTTTCACCTCGTTATTACGAGACAGTATAATAACGGTATCCGATAGCTTAAGTATAAAGATGCTATATAAAGGTAAATAAGCTCTCTTACATCTACCTCTCTCTTTAAACACATTCTCTTATATTATAAGCTGCGCCTTAATATTTTTTCCTTCCCTAATCTTTCTTAACTCGCCTTTTAAGCTCCGTTTATTTATACTTTACGGTTTAAGGCTGGTTTTCGATCTCTTTCGTTTTATTTTACTTAGCTTTTTATATTAGTATTTTACTAGTTTTCCGTTATAAGCTGTGCCTTAACTTCCATTTACTTCCGTTTCTTTAATCGTTTAAATAAAGGTTTCCTTAAACGTTAAAGCTTATAGCTCCTTTATCTCTTGTTCCTTATATTAATCCTTTAAGCTAAATATAAAGTGTAATGGTTACGATAAGAAGAAGAATGATTGCCGCTACGATCGCTGCCCGACTTACTATTATAAGGTTAAGAATTATAAATGTAACTTCTGTTAGGATTATGGTTAAAAGGTTAAGAAATGTAATTACTACTATAAATATTAAATCTGCTTTAATCTGCTTAAGGAGTGCGGGTGTTAAGAACTTCCCTTTAAGGTATAATTTCCCCGGGCGATAGTATCCTTAAGGGCGTATTTTATATTAACACGTTAATAGCCTGTTAACGATCCTTAAGCGGTATTAATACTACGCACCTCCTTTATTCCTTCGAGTTCGGGCTATTATCCCCGAGCCCCTTCTGTTCTTTCGGGTTCGTATTATTACCCCTTAGCTTAACAACTATATGTCCTTAGGAGCGGTAAGGGTTCGGTGGAACTTACTCCCTCCCCTTTAACCGGAACTGCTACTAAAATCGATAACTCCGTGTATAACGTTAACCGACTCCCCGACCTTAACTTTAATAGCAGCACCCTATTATTCATTATAAAGAAATTTTAACACTTATACGCGGGTTATAATAACGTTAACTATAAAGACATAGTCGAGCCCGAGTATAATAACACTGGTCCTCCGTATAACCCTTTAAAGTATACTGTCTCCACCGCACATTAGAAGATAGTGAATGACACGAAAGACCTCAGCTATAATAATCTCGCTAATCGATTTTAAGAGTAAGCGTTACTTAGTAATAAATATAAAGGGAACCACTTAAACCAGGCAATATATAGGCGAGAGAGTCTTTACCGTACTGTATTAAATACGGTTAGTTATAACGCTTATAAGATCATTTATAAGACTAATGTCGAACCCTTTATAACCGCTTTAAGTTTAGCGAAGAAGAAGGCTATTAAAAAGGGAAAGACCGTCGACCCTTTAAATCACCTCCACGTCGCTAAATTAAATAAAAAACTAATGGGGCTAAGTGAGTAATAGTTTATGTTCACTTGTTTTAATTACCGTGTCACTCCTCTTTAAAGACCCGTTTATTAACCCAGTTCTCTTACATGTATTAAGGAGGCTAATAGCCGACTGGGTTATATAGAAAGATACCCTTACAGCTTAAAAGACGTTAGGAGTTTTGGGACATATGTAAAAGTAGTGGGAGATAATTTAGGTGTTATGAAAACAGCGTATAATAACGCGGATATAAAGGAGAAAGGTAAATTGCATCTCCTCTCCCCGGTTTAACTGTTAATTACACTTTAAAAATTCTAACAGTTAATATAAACAGTGGTAATAAATAAGTAAGTTAAATAGTAACGTACCGCTTAAGTAAGCGAGGACGGCGTAAGTAGCGATTTAGCTACAGGTTTCCCTTATTATGACCGACCTTTAAGCGACTATACGTTAAACTCCTTAAATTCTTTTAGCTAGGTTACTGCTATCTGGACTTCTTTTAGCCGTGGTTTTATGGCCCCTCCACCACCCTTCTTAAGCGGGTCCTTTATAACGCGTTAATGTGAACATAACTTAAGGTTAATATTTAAGAGATGTAAGAATGTGACTAAGCATAAAAAGGGGCTTTATAAGGAGCACCGGTAATAGGGGCAGGGAGGTCGGCAGTTAGAACTTAATAAGGTCGAGATATAAGTGGTGCGTTAAGATTCTAGCTTAATGAACTCGCCCGGCATTAGACTTTCGTAATGTGGGAAAATAAGGTTGCTAAGAGTGACTCCGCACTTATGTTAAAAGAGCCTCCTTATTAAACAGCCGGGTCGCGAACTTTAAAAATATAAATGATTTAAATAAGAATAGTCCTTTAGCTACCCCGGTGCTAAGGGTGAAACTACTTACTCGTAGCTTCCGTCTAATTAAAGTACTAACAGTATTAATAAAGTAAGCAATCTACGTTAAGCTTTATTAAGATGCTTATTATACTCCTTTAATATCTTTAGTTACTTATTTAAACCTGCCGTTAAGGATGTATCTCGGAACAGATAAGCCGGCTAACAGGTGTAGCGGGGATATTATATACTTAAACCTTTTAACTATAAAATTAAATAATACATACTTACATGTAGTTAACGTAACGTTTATAAAATACCACCATGGATTTACCGAAGACCTCTTCTCGTAAACCTTCGAACACGCTCTTCTTCCGCTTAACTTAGCCTTATTAATATTAGCTCTCGTCCTCCGCCTTAAAACCTAAAAATCGATGTTATTACCGGCTAACGGCTCGAAATTAATCCCGCCGCGTTACCGTACTATAAACGCCTTACTCTAACTCCCGCGCGTACATTAACCCGGCTACGTACGTCTCGTGCCCGGCCTATAAATCCTAAATACTGTCTTTAAACCCGTAATTATCCTCCTCGTCCTCCTCGTTTACTCCTCCCACCCTAGTAGCCTTAAACGCCTTATTTAAATACCAGTTAAATATTCTTACTATAATTTACCGTTACGCGCTAACCTTAATCTTATAACTTATAAACCGCGCGTTATATTACTATATAATCCTCTTTATTTAGTTTAACGTTTACTTTCATGCTTATATCCACTATTAAAACTCCTTCTCTTTTACATTCTCTTCCTCGTTAGCTTCGGCTAACTCTTTCCCTCCTTTATTCTCTACCTTTACTCTCTCCTTTTCATCCTCCTTTTTCTCCTTCTTTATTATCTCCTTATCTTATATAAATGCGCTTACCTCGTCCCCTCCCGTTACTATCCCCTCTACCTCCTATTAAAATAATAAAACTAATTATAAATATTATACTAATAACTCCCTTACCTCGCGCGGTAAATACTAGTAGATTACCTTAACCTACTTACTACTTTAATAATTCTTATAATATATCATTATGAAATATATTATCTCTTAATACATAAATATGTTTTATACTATTAGATTGATTAGAGTAAGCAGTAAGGCGCTTAAGAAAGGAAGACTTATTAACTACGTGGAAGTAGTGAATTTAGTTAATAAGAAGTTATAAAAGCTATGAAAGTTATTAAAGTTATAAAATAAGGGCTCCTCGTAAGAGATAAGGAGCACTTAAGAGCTAAAGAAGTTTAATTAGTTAATTAGGCTGAAGGCTTATAAATATAAATAAATAATGATCCGTTAATAAAATAGCTATCTTAAAGCTCCCTCTTATATAAACTATATTAACTAGCTATTAATTAGTTAGGAAGAGAGTTAAAGTAATATATTACTTTTAACCTTAATTAAATGTATATAAGTAAGCTATAACTTTTAATAGTTATAAGCTTAGCTCGTAAATAACTTTCTTTATATTAATATTATTATTTACCACTTATAAGCACTTAATAATAATAAAATAACTATATTAATAAAAATAAAAAGATCTTCTTCATTAGCTTTAAAAATTAAAAGGAATAAAATGATAAGTTTAAATTTAAGGTAAACATAACTTAACTATAAGATAAGATTAATCCCGAAATTTATAAGTAAGAGGACTTCTTTATTAAGCTTAAGAGATTATATGTAAGTATATATAAAAAAAGGAAAGAACTCGGCTTATTAAATGAACTATAAAGTATTATAAAGCTTTTGCTTAAAAGTCGAGTAAATTATTAAGTAATGCTCTCGCTTTATAAATAAGACTAAGCTAATTATAATAAAAAGATCGATAAGATTAAAACCTTTAAGAATTAAGTTATGTTAATAATTAGTTTATATTTCATTAAAACCTTATATTTTATTAAAATAAGTATCGATAAATAGTATATTAGCTTAAAGTTATAAGTAAGAAGGATAGAAGTAAAAGAAAGGAAGACTATTTATAATAATTATTAATAAGTAATTAAACTACTTATTAAGCTACTTTATAATATAAGTAAGTAGATTTTAAATTAAAAATAAGCATTTTATAAAGTAAGGTTAAATGTTATACTTAAAGTTTAAAATACGGAAAATTAGTTTAATGACTTTAAAAAAGTAATTAAAGGATTAAACTTAAAGTAAAAGTACTAAATTTAAGCTTTTAATATAATATATTATAAGAAAATTAAGAAAGGTACTTTTAATTACTGCGAACTTATTAACGTAGTTAATAAGTAATTACTTATTATAAATAATAATAATAAGTTTAAACTTAAAGTAAGAAAAGGCTCTTTTTATAATCATTAGCGATAAGATAATAAAAGCGAGGGAGAAGATTATAAAAAGAAGAAAAGTAATAAAAGGAAGTATTTAATAAGCGAGAAGTTTAAAAATAAGCTTAAGTATAACGCGTATAAGCTATTATATTACTCATTAAAAAGGTATTATTACGTATTCCTTAAGCTAGCTTTAAACTTATTTAAACCATTTAATAAAATATAAAAATAAGCAGATAAAGCCTTTAAGGAGGATAAAAAGTTAAAGAAGGAAGTTAAGGAGTTAAAAAGATAAAAAAAGATAAAAAAAGAAGATCTTATAAGCTTAACTGATGACCTGAAGTAAAAGGAGTAATCTTTAAAGCGCTTTTAATTACTTAAAAGGATAATAAAAATTAAAGTAAGCTTTATAATTATGAAGGAAGTAGCGTTTATAACTTAATTCTACCTTTTTATATACTTAATAATATTTAACTTTAAATTTACCTTTTATATTTTTAATTAAATAAGCCGGTTTTTAAAGTTTAAGAAGGCGGCGTTAAGCGATTATATTTAAGTAAGTAATTATTAAATACTGATTTAAGGCTATAATGAAGTAAATATTAAAGTTTAAACGTTAACCAGAAAAGAAAAACATTTACACTTATATAATATAACGTATTACGAGGAAATTATTTATAACTTAGTTTCCTTATACAAGTTACATAAAAGAAGGTTTTATTAAGATAATAAATTAAATCTTACGCTCTTAAAATGATTAAACGGATCGGTTTTATATGCTTTAACTAAATAATATAGTTAATTTATAATAAAGTATATTTAAGAAGACGTTAATAAAACGACCTTTTACATATATAGGAACTAATTTAATATATAAACTAAGAGAAAGCTTATAAAGGTAAATACGCTTAAATAGTACCTTTATTTCAGTTACTTAAGTTTAAAAGCTTTTAAGTACCTTGTTAATAGTTTTTAAAGGGTGCGAATTAAAGGTATTATTATAGTAGAATGTAATGCTTATATATAAAGGAAAATAAAGCATTAAATAAAGCATTACTTTAAGGAGCTGCGCGTAAGAGTAAGAGAAAGACTACTGATTGATTTTTATAATTATAAAGAAGATTAAGAAAGTTATTTTAATTAAATGCTAATAATATATTATATAACTAGTTATATATAGGATTTTTACTTAAAAGACCGAATCGTAATATTAATTATTACTACGTTAAAATTTTTATTAAGCTTATTAAAACGTTAATATAAGGTTAAAGTTAAAGTTATTAAATACGATAACGAAATAGTTATTATTAAACTAAAAGTAAAGCACTTTATTAAGCTTTAAAATATTAAAATTGAACTTTTACCTCTTTATACATAAGCGTTAAATAATAATATTAAATGCTTAAAGAGTATAATAACGGATATAATACGTTTAATAAAAGTAAGAGTAAAGCTTTTAAGTTAACTTTAAAAAGAGATATTAAAAACTACGATATATTTATTAAACTATATATTAAAATATAAGAACGGATAAAAAAACTTATTTAAAAGCTTTTTCTTAAAGAATAAGGAGTAAAAGAAGCTATTTTAAACTTACTTATAAATATTTAAATATATAGCTTACGCCCTTACTATGGAAGTTATAAAGTAGGAAAATTATAAATAACGTATAAATCTTAAGGCTTAAATCGGTTATTTAATCGGTTATAACTTAATGAATATTTATTATATTTAAAACTTAATGCTTAATAAGGTTATGATTATAAGAGATATAATCTTTAATAAGAAAAGCTTATTTAATGGGAACTTTTAAAAAATACGAGATAATATTTAGTAAGTTAATTTAAAAGCCTTAGCTAAATAGCTTTAAAAGAATAAAGCATTAAAAAACTAAGATAAGTAAGTTTAATTATTAAAGGAAGATTTTTAAGAAGTAAGAGACTTAAAAGACTTTATAAAAAAATGAAGCTAAATTATAAGAAGTAGTTAAATAAGGCTTTAGTAATTAATTAAGGTTAAAAGAGTATATAAAAGCTAAATTCGAGCTTCTTCCTACTTTACTACCCTCTTTACTAGCAGTAATACTAGTAGCTACAATTACCTCATTAAAGAAGCTGCCTTTCTTCAACCTTAAAGGATGCTTTATAAAAAGGAAAGAAGCAGTGGATTAATTAAGGTAGGAAGAAGGCAAATAAACCTTAAATCTTAACGTTATTAAGTAAATGCCTTAATTAAGCATAAGCTAATTAAAGTTAATAAAAAACCTAATGCCTTAATTAAACGTAAGTTAATTAAAGTTAATAAAAAATTTAATACTTTAATTAAGTTATAGCATAAACTAATTAAGGTTAAAGATTCTTAATAATAATATTAAAAGAATATAACTAAGTATAAGTTAATTAAGGTTAAAAATAAGTATTAAAAGCTAACTAAGCATAAGTTAATTAAGGTTAAATTATACCTTAATTACTTTAAAGATACACTATATAAAATGCTAATAAGGCGCCTTTTTTATAAGGACTTAAGTAAGAAAGGTAGTTAATTTAAGAAAGAACATCTTTATAAAAGCTATTATAAAATGGTTATTAAGGAAGCCTCGGTTACTATACTATAAAGACTTCCTACTACCTTTAAAAAGCTATAAAAAGCTTAAGAATTACCTTTTAAGAAGACTATTTAAAGAAGTAAAAAAAGTATATTTATAAAGCTATAAGGATATAAAGTCCTAAGTAAAAATCAGTTTAAGAAACTTAAGAGCTAAAGGATAAAAGATCTTAAATTATAACTATATATATATAAATTTAATAAGTATAATAAGTTTAATAAGGTTAAAGTAAGGCTCATTATAAGAGGTGATTAATAACTTCTCGACCCTTATGTAAATAATTATATAGTAACCTTAATAAGAAGATCCTTTTAAATATTAATCAATATTACTACTCGATATAATCTCGAGCTACTATAATATAATGTAATTAACGCGTTTATAAATGTAAAACTCGATGAAAAGGTATTTATAAAGATACTTCCCGGCTATTAAAAGGCTAAAATAAAATTTAAGTTAAAAAAAGCATTATATAGTTTATAGTAGTTACTATTACTTTAATAATGATTCCTTAGTTAAACTTTATATAAACTTGATTTTTAACTAATATTATATAACCCCTATTACTTTAATAAAGATAAAGTGCTCCTTTTCTTTTACGTTAATGATATAACTCTTACGTTTTATAAGAAAGATCGAGCTAGAGCTCTTTCTTTAATTAAATAATTAAAGTAAAATTATAAGCTTATTAAAAGAAAAGAATTAAAATAGTTCTTAAGCATCAACGTACTTAAAGATAAAGAAAAGAAGCTTATTTAACTGTTTTAATTATCTTATATCGAAAAGATCATTAATTTAACGTAAATGAAGTAAGTAGTAAGTATCTTAATAATTAAAGAAAAGCTCTTCCTTTTCAAAAGCTTAATTAATAAGACCGATATTATTATATACTTATGAAAAGTAAGTTCCTTACTATATATAATAGTAATTATATAGCTTAATGTCGCCTTCACTGTTTTAAGGTTAATATGCTTCGTAACTAATCTTACACTTAAATATTAACTCGCAATAAATAAAGTGCTCTTATATTTATAAGAAACGCAATATTTAACGCTTTAATATAATAAAGAAAATAATTTCTAAGTCATTAATAATGCTTTATTTACTAATAATATAATCGATCGAAAGAGCTTTTAAGCTTATGTAATAAAGCTATTTAAAAGGATAATTAAATAAAGAGTTAATAAGTAAGATATGGTTATAACGTTAATAATAAAAGCTAAACTACTAGCCTTATTATAAGCTGCGACGGAAGCTTTCTTTATAAGTAAACTGCTTAAGGAATTAAGAGTCGAAATCGACGTACATATTAGAATAAAGTATAATAACTTATAAATTATTAAGCTAATATACGTAAAGATTATTACCTTTAAAACTAACTTACGATATATAAATATTTATAACTATAAATTACGTTAAGAAGTTTAAAGAGGAAACATTATAGTTTATTATATTAAAAGCGCCGAAATAATAGTAAATAAAATAATTAAAGCGTTATTAAAAGGAGTATAAGAAAGCTTTTTAAAGTAAATAAACTTAAAGGATATTAAAGAAAGGATTACTAAGAGATGAAAAGAAGTTTTTAATAAAAAAGAAACTATAATTAACGAAGACTATGATAATTAAGAATAGCCTTATATATTTAGTTTAAGCGCGCCTTATAAGCTTATTTAAGGGGGTATGTTAAATCAACTAGAGTAAGTAATAAGGTGCTTAAGAAAGGAAGACCTATTAACTACGTAAAAGTAGTGGATCTAGTTAATAAGAAGCTATAGAAGCTATAAAAGCTATTAAAGTTATAAAACAAGTACTCCTTATAAGAGAAGTTTAATTAGCTGATTAAGCCGAAGGCTTATAAATATAGATAAATAATAATCCATTAATAAAATAGCTATCTTGAAGCTCCCTCTTATATAAACTACGTTAGCTAGCTATTAGCTAGTTAAGAAGAGAGTAGAAGTAATACATTACTTTTAACCTTAATTAAATGTATATAAGTAAGCTATAACTTTTAATACATATCTTACCATTAGCCATATTAATATGCTAGATTCTAATTACTTTTAAGGCTTGTGCTGGCTGCTTGCTTACTATATGCATTAATATTAATAACCATTCCCGGAATGCTTTTAATGCTAAAAATAGGCTATTTAGCCTATTTATGCTTTCTTCGCTATAATATTAAATATTTAAGATAGAATTACATAAAGTCAGCTTGTTAATAATAAGCGACTCGCGCTTAATAGCACGGGCCACTATATGCACGTAATAAGAAGTAAACTTATATTATAACTTATTTTATAAACTGTAACTAAAGCTTCCACTCTTATATTAAGTATTAATCTTTACACCTTTAATATATTAACTTAGGGACTAGGCTTTTCCCACCCCTTTTTCCCCCTTTTTATTTTCTACCTTTTTTACTTTAGTTTTTAGCACTATATTTACTAACCATATAGCTATAAGTAGGGGCTTTTATGCTTACATTCAATTAAGAAGGCCAGTGATCTTAAATTATGTTTCATTAATTATTAGATATTAGCATTTAGCACTTATAATCTTAGTTATTCTTAATCTTATTTACACTTCTTTACTACTTACCATCTAATCAGGCTGCAAGCACCTTCTTCCACTTATTCTGGTTTTATTTAGATTAGGATTTATAATCTATATATAAAGTTTATCTTATTGCAAGATAACTTATACGTAGGTAAAACTAATACACTCACTGACTAGCGCATGAAGTAAGGTCAGTTTACTGACTTTAAGGTTATTTACACTCCCTTAATTTAATATACTTAATTAAACATACTTTTACTTTAATTACTAATCTTTCTATATTATATAGTAACTATAATTAAAAATCAAAAAACCTTATTAACTATACTACTTAATTCGATCGAATTTAACCCGATTAATATTATAATTACAAGGCTTTAACCGTTAGCGTAACGCGTTATAAGGGAGCAAGTTTAATACCCCATATTACATTTAAAGTCTTCACTTACTTAATCGATAAGTTAGGTTAAAGTCGCGTTTTATATACTTATAAACTAAATTAATTTAATAATTAACTTAAAAAGTTAATTACCGCTACGTATAATAAAGAACTTACTTTTTATAAGTACGTAATAATATTGGTCTTATTAATTAAGCTTTTAAAAGGGAGGAGCTTTTCTTTAGCTATTAAGGTGCTCGCTGCTTACTTTATTTTCTTTTAATTAATAATCTTTTCAATATAAAATAATTAAAATAATTAAATAAGCTTCTTTTCTTCATCTTTAAGCACGTTAATACTTAAAAACTATTATAATTCTTTTCTTTTAATAAGCTTATAGCTTTACTTTAATTATTTATAAAAGATTATAGCTTACTTATACACGTTTAATTAAGGTTAAAAGTATTATCTTATTTATATTTTATCTTTTAGCTAGCTAATTACTAACTTACGTAATTTATATAAAAGGGAGCTTTTAAATAGCTATTTTATTAACGGATTATTATTTATTTATATTTATAAGCTTTTAAGCTAACTGGTTAATTAAACTTCTTTAGCTCTTAAATGCTCCTTATCTCTTATATTAAGCGCTTATTTTATAACTTTAATAGCTTTTATAACTTTTATAGCTTCTTAGTAACTAAATTTACTACTTTTATATAATTAAAGGGTCTTCCTTTCTTAAGCGCCTTATTACTTACTTTAATTAATTTAATATAACCTTTTAAATAAGCTTATAAAGCGCGCTTAAATTAAATATATAAGGTTATTCTTAATCTTTATAGTCTTCATTAATTATAATATCTTTTACTTTATTAAAGACTTTTTTTCATTACTTAATAATCCTTTCTTTAATATTCCTTAAGTTTATTTACTTTAAAAAGCTTTCTTATACTCCCTTTAATAGCGTTTTAGTTATTTATTTATTATTATCTCGGCCCTTTTAATGTAATAAACTATAATATTCCCTCTTTAAACTTCTTAACGTAATTAATAGTTATAAATATTTACGTACTGTAAGTTAGTTTTAAGGGTAGCGATTTTTACGTACACTAACTTAATAGTTTATAAGTTATTACACTTTATTTAAATACGCGCGTCAATTTTAACTCTTAGTTCTTTAAGTAATTTACTTATAAAGAAGGCTTCCTTCGCAGCTTATAATAAGGTTAATAATTTAACCTTTATTATTAACGTTATAACTATATTTTATTTATTAACTCTTTACTTGATTATCCTTTTAAATAACTTTATTATATAAGCTTAAGAGCTTTTTTAATTAATTATATTATCGGTAAAGGAAGCGTTATTAACGACTCGAAAATCATTTTCTCCGCCGTATTAAAACGTTAAATACCGCGTTTCTTATAAGTATAAAAGCACCTTATTTATAACGGCTTAATATTCGGGTTTAAGATTAATTACGTAATAAGTTAACCTTAAAATAATAAAAGTAACGTCGGGTTATATAATTACCATTACGTATAATAAGGAACTTACTTTTTATAAGTACGTAATAATATTAATTTTATTAATTAAGCCTTTAAAAAGGAGAAGCTTTTCTTTAACTATTAAGATGCTTACTACTTACTTTATTTACGTTAAATTAATAATCTTCTTAATGTAAAATAATTAAGATAGTTAAATAAGGTTCTTTTCTTTATTTTTAAGCACGTTAATACTTAAGAACTATTATAATTCTTTTCTTTTAAAAAGCTTATAGCTTTATTTTAATTATTTAATTAAAGAAATAACTTTAACTTAATTTTTCTCGTAAAACGTAAGGGTTATATCGTTAACGTAATAAAAAAGGAGCACTTTATCCTTAATAAAGTAATAAGGTTTATATAATATTAATTAAAAACAGAGTTTATATAAGGTTTAAATAAGTGATCGTTATTAAAGTAATAGTAATAGTTATAAACTATATAACGCCTTTTTAAGCTTCAGTATTATTTTAACATTTCGATAATTAAGAAGCATCTTTATAAACACCTTTTCATTAAGTTTTACGTTTATAAAAGCGTTAACTATATTATATTATAATAACTCGAGATCGTACCGAGCTATAAGAATAATTAGCATTCGAAAGGATCTTTTAATTAAGTTTACTATATAGCTACTTACGTAAAGATTAAGAAGCTATTAATTACCTCTTATAATAAGCCTTACCTTAGCCTTATCGAACCTATTATTTTTATTAAATTTATATATATATACTTACTTATAGTTTAAGATCTTTTATCCTTTAGCTTTTAAGTCTTTAAAATTAATTTTCACTTAAGACTTTATATCCTTATAGCTTTATAAATGTACTTTCTCTGCTTTTTTAAATTATTTCCTTAAAAGGTGATTCTTAAGCTCTTTATAGCTCTTTAAAAGTGGTAAGAGGTCTTTACGGTGCAGTGATTAAGGCTTCCTTAATAACCTTTCTACGATAGCTTTTATAAGAACCTTCTTTCTTAAGTTAATTACCTTTCTTACCCGAGTCCTTATAAAGAAGGTGCTTTATTAGCATTTTATATAGTATATCTTTAAAGCAATTAAGGTATACTTTAACCTAAATTAACTTACGCCTAGTTAGCTCTTAATGCTTATTTCCAGCCTTAATTAGCTTGCGCTTAGTTGTATTCTCTTAACATTATTATTAAGAACCTTTAACCTTAATTAGCCTACGCCTTAGCCTAGTTAAAGTATTATCAGAAAGTACGGGGCAAGCACGGAGGTTGCAAGTGTGCAGGATCCATTAAGGGACCCACTGTGTCAGAAAGTACGGGGCAAGCACGGAGGTTGCAAGTGTGTAGGATCCACTAAGGGACCCACTATAGGAGCAAAGAGTGTGGGGGAACAGAAGTGCTATATATGGAGGAAGATCAGAACAATGGAAGTGAAGGAGAACTTCCATATTGAATGAGAATGAAGAAGGTGTTTTCACATAAGAAGGTGAAGGCTGAGATAGTATTTAAAACGAGCTTCTGCTAGTAGATTTGCAGGGGAAGAAAGGAGATCACAGACACACACAATTCAGAAGATCTTCTTAAACACACCGTGCTTTTCAATAAGTATTAAGTTTCCCTTTAACCTTAATTAGCTTGCGCTTAATTAAAGTATTAGCTTAATAATGTTAAGATTTACCTGCAGGTGATCTTCTGAGACGATGTCATCAGAAATCTGTGATTCGCAGCGGCTTTATATCTCGAGATCTGATGCAGAAGAAAGAATGCGATCATCCAACTGCATTCTTTCTTCTGTATCGGATATCGAGATCGACAAAGCTGCATGGCCACCCCGCCTCAAGCTTCGGATCCCGTCCATTGGGCACGGTACGAAGTATACGGATGGGCTACGAATCAATCGCCTGCAAGCCTGAGCACGAGCCAAGTCGAGCCAAGACGGATTGCGCAATGATAACAAGGGCAGTCGAGGACCAAAAATCGGGTTCCGGCCGGCCTAAAAATATGCAGGTGTCTAACGTTATCGTGCAGGCAATACAAGCTTTTCCAGGGCTGATTCAGCTGCTGATACCGATCGTCCGACACCGCTAGCTTATCTCCCAGCTTGCCGACATTTCTGACCATGGGCGGTTGTGGCGCGTGCTAATGCAGGAACACGGCCTCCTTTTCACCGCGCCTTTTCACACGGCGACGATAAATTTAAATTCCCGACGTTTGAGTGGCTCGGCGCGCCGTGCACGGCTTTCGTAAAAGGAAACATGAGGGCAACATCGGCGCAAACCTGGCAGCCACAATTGCTGCGTGGCGCTCCTTCCTCCTTGTATCGATAATCGATATGTCGTCCCCTCCCACATCACACTTTTCCCGCCAATCCTCAAAGCTTGAACTGAGTTTTCTCTTTCGATCGGCGTTTTTGGGGCGCGGCTGGCGTCAATAATTCCCAGGCCATGCCGGCCACGTCGAAGCCAATCTCATTTTACTCATGCCTCAGACGGATCTGTCTTGACTCTTGAGGTTACTCGGCTTCCACCTCGGAGCTTCCATTCCTGTCTGACTTCAGTGATGTAGTCCATCACTGCCCCCACGTTCTTTATCCTCCCTGAGTTCCTCTCCCCCCTTCGTTCTTCTCACCTCTCCCATCTCTTGGCATCTCACTTGTCGGGACTCTCGTTCTTTCCAGAGAAGTGATTGCTCGTTTATTGAGGGGACTGTTTGGGTGTCGGGCACATTCTTTTGAACCTAGGGGTGAAGTTTCGCCCGTCCATTCGCTAGCTACTTTGAAGCCTTACAGTCGTTATCATGAGATCTTGGGTATTTGCGGTGCTAGCGGTAGTGTTGCCAGCACTGGTATCATCTGTTTCCACAACAGACGAATATCAGGATGCGGTAGGTAGACCTTCATCTGGGACGCAGTGGTTCACAACGAGGTGATCGAGATCGATGTAGCTGACTTGGATTGTGTGTTTAGGATCCGCCCCAGTCGGGCTACCTACCTAATCATAACATCGACCCTACAAAGCTGAGCACCTATGTCATGTCATGGCAGCAGACCTTCAACACCAACGAGATGTTCTACGCCAAGCCATTGGCGTACACACCGGCTGGGGCTCCCAACGAATATGTCATCTTCGTGTCAAACCAGAACATTATCAGGGTTGTGGATGGTCTCACAGGCAAGATGATTACCCAGCGGACTCTCGACCCGCCTTTCCTTTCAAGCGACTCCATGTGCGGAGACATTCCAAACACGATTGGCATTACAGGAACGCCTGTCATCGACCCTAATACCGACATTATGTACTTCTTCTCGAAAGGTTATAAGAACGGAGCGGCCAACGGCGGGACGATCAATGGTGCGTGAGAATCTCCGAGCCATGTTTGCGCTCCCGACCTGGGATCCGGAGGGTCCGGGTTGTCTATGGGCGTCGATGACGGGGGCTCGCAATATCGAGTACATGTACATGCTGACTAGATTTCAGGGCAATACAAGTTCTACGCCGTCAAGCTCCCCTCCCTACAAGACGTCTCGGGATTCCCTATCATTATAGACGGACATCATGCTAACAACGACCTAACACGGTACTTTGTAGGAGGGACCGTCTTGCAGCGACCGAGTCTTACACAAGTGGGCAATCTGATTGTCGCGGGTTTTGGAGGTCACTGCGACAACTTCAACTACACGGGAATGCTTATGACCGTCAGCAAGACCTCGGGCGTTGGCGTGACGAATGTGATCGCAATGGAGGCTGCTCCGGGTTAGTAGCGCAACTACCATGTTCCTGGACTCACGCTAAAAGTCTCCAGGTGCTCCTTCGCCGCAGCCAACGGATATTATGGTCCAGGGGGGCGGAAAGGCTGGCATTTGGCAAGCCGGCATGGGTATCGCCTATGACTCGTCGAGTAGTCGTCTGTTCTTTGCGACCGGGTTCGTTTCTCCATCCGCGCCACAGAGCTGAGTCGCCTGTGTTGTGGCTGTATGTTTCTAATCGAGGTTATTACAGTAACGGTCGTGGCTCCGGGGACAACGGCGCTGGCACGCCGGCGAACGGCAAAGTTTCCATCAGCACCCTTCAGCAAGTTATCGCGAACTTCGGTATTGACCCTAATTCAGGGGCGCTGAAACAACAGGATTACTTCGAGGCCTATGACTACAACAACCTCAACGGTGGTGATCAGGATATCGGATCTTCCGGCGTTGCTTTGCTGGATAGCAGCGCATTCTCCGGCGGCGGTGTCAGTCGCATTGCTGTCGCCGCCAGCAAGAAGGGTGTCATCTACATTGTGGACGCCAACAATCTTGGCGGATTTGCAAACGGAGCCGGAGGCACAGACGGCATAATTCAGAGGATGACATTTAGCGGATCCTTTTTCGGTGGCGTTGGCAGTTACCCCTTGGAGGGCGGCTGCATCTAGTAAGCCCTGCTGTCTGATCGTTTGGAGCACCTGCTAACATTTGCACCTAGTATTGTCCCGACAAATGGGCCCTTGTACGCGTACAAGTTCGGCATCAGCGGCGGCCAACCGGTCTTTACCCTTGCTGGTCAATCTTCTATGGTCTTTGCGGGTAACAATGTCCCCACAGTCACCACTCTCAATGGCAAGGCAGGAACGGGAGTTGTGTGGCTCGCGGACGTCAACCAGGGGTTGGTTGCCTACAATCCTGTCCCTGTCAACGGTGTACTGCAGCCCATCACGCTCGGCGTCAACACTGGGCGGCTCCAGAAGTTCCAACGCCCCGCCTTTGGAAACGCCAGGATATACACTACAAGTGTGAACAAGGTCTACGCCATTGCGCCTCCTGGATCGCCACCCCCGCCTCCGCCTCCGCCTTCATCGACCTCCACCACGACCAAGCCAGCCTCGTCAACCAGCTCCAAGATCTCGTCCAGTTCCAAGATCTCGTCCAGTTCCAAGATATCTTCTAGCTCGACAGTTTCGTCAACCTCAAAGGTCTCATCAACTTCCAAGGTCTCCTCCACCAGTTCAAAGAGCAGTTCAGTGTCTTCTACCAAGACCAGCTCGACTTCATCCAAGGTTACGTCTTCCTCTTCAACCAAGTCTTCGAGCACCTCAAAGTCATCGACCAAGGTATCTTCGTCCACAACTTTCAAGACATCATCGACAAGCAAAGTCACGACATTCCCCTCGGCAACGGCCACCGTCAAGCCACCCAAGCCAGTGCTCCGGACCTTGAACTGGGACATCACATGGGTACGTGCTGCTCCGGATGGTTTCGCCAGACCCTTTGTAGGAATCAACGGCCAATGGCCGTGCCCGCCTATTGTGGCCAACATGGGCGACATCATCAAGATCAATGTGCAGAACAGCCTAGGAAACGAGAGCACAGCCATTCACTTCCACGGCTTGTTCCAGGAGAATACGACATACGCGGACGGTCCAGCCATGGTCACTCAATGCCCGATTCCCCCTGGTGCCTCGTTTGTGTATGAGTTCACCATCAACCAGCCGGGCACTTACTGGTACCACGCCCACGTTGGCGGACAGTATATCGATGGCTTCCGCGGCCCGCTTATTGTGCACGACGTGAAAGCGCCTTATGGTATGCCCGACCAGGAGGTGGTGCTGACATTGTCGGATTTGTACCACCAAGAGGCACCCTACTTGATCCACAACTATCTGTCTGCAAACAACACCGAGACGACTGGTGGCGCCGAGCCAGTTCCCAACGCTAATTTGATCAACGAGGCGCAGAATGTCAAGTTCAGCATGATCCCAGGGAGGACATATCTGTTCCGCGTGATCAACATGGGCACCCTTGCCGCTCAGTATCTGCAGTTTGACCAACACGATATGACCATAGTTGAGGCTGACGGTCTTTACACGCAGCCCATGACCGTCCAGCAACTCTTTGTCGGTGTGGCGCAGAGGTACAGCGTCCTCGTCAAGGCCAAGACAGTCACCACCCAGAACTACGCCATCGTGGCCTTGATGAACACGGATATGTTTGACTCGACCATGACGCCAGCTGGACAGCAAGTGTCGGTACGTACTCGAGTTGCAGCCTATTCTAATGTGACCATGGGACCTCTCGTTATGCTGACATTGCCACTGTAGGCCGCGGGATGGCTCGTCTACGACGCAACTAAGCCTCTGCCCAAGCCGTTCGATCTGTCGTCGCAGATTCAGCCCTGGGACGATACGCAGCTGGTGCCATATGACGTGCAGCCCCTTTTCGACCCTCCTACCACCTCGTGCGTTGCCCCTCCCTGCGACCTTCCCATTCCGTTGAAGATCTCCGCTGACCTGGTTGTATAGTGTCTACCTCACTGCCGACTTTGGCCAGAACAGCTGGGGCTCCACGAGAGGCATGTTCAACGGCGTAACGTATCTTGCGCAGAAGGTATGCGCATCCATCTGATGACACATACAAGGTACCTTGATGACGCACGGAGATTAACGATTCCCGTCCCAGGTCCCGACCCTATACACCGCTCTGACCGCTCCGTCACAATACGTCAACAACCCAGCTATATATGGCCAGAACTCGAATGCCTGGGTCTTACCCTTTGGCGCCGTGGTCGAGGTCAACATCAACAACCACGACAACCGCGCGCATCCTTTCCATCTACACGGCCATAACTTCCAGGTTATCAGTCGCGCTGACGCAGGCTCCAACTTCCCCGGGCTCTACAACACGCCCGCCATTCCTATGCGGCGTGACACCCTTATCGTGTACGGCGGCACGTCGGCGACGCTGCGGTTCGTTGCTAATAACCCCGGCATCAATCTATTCCACTGCCATACCGAGTGGCACGTCGAGAACGGGTTGACGGCTACGTTTATCGAGGCCCCCGACGTTCTGCAGGCCCGCAAGCCTTACATCCCCGCCAGCCACCGCAATGTCTGCGACGCCCAGGGCATTTCAAGGAAGGGCAATGCGGGTGGGAACAGCAAGAACTGGCTCGATACCACGGGCGCGCCAACCGAGTCGGATCCGAATTACTGGGGTGCGCTGCTGAACACACCCAAGTGATCTGCCTCGCAAGCGTGAGCTGTTTCTGTTCGTGCCTCTCTCAAATGGACAGCGTGTGCGGAGCAGGCTTTGTTTATTTCGATACCATACGTACATGTATACAACGAACTTTTAGGTCAGGAGTTTTGTAGATATAGAGCATGGTGCATGGTAATGTTTGGGACATGGTTGGGAATTTGGGGCACATATTAGACTATGAAGCGCAGGATACAGGCACAGTACATGCACATTCGTAGTAGGACAACTTTGCTCATGATTCCATTGTGATCGTGAACGTGAACCTTAAGTGGGGGATGTGCAGCCGGATGCGACATCAAGCCTACAGCAAGCAGTTAGCATGTCATTCCAATGTTAATCTTCAGCCAACTTACGTCGAGACAGTAGTAAATACTGAAGCAGCTAGAAGTGCCATCGTTGTACAGCTGGTGGTTGTTGTCGCGATAGCAGTTGAAGTTGCGGAAGTTGTTCTCGCCAGATCTAGGTGTTTCACGTCCAGTCAGCCTAGTCCCATCTCAGGCACCTCTACTGTATCAATGTCTTACCCAGCATATGCCCCGACACTATACCCGCCAGCACCGCTCTGGATGTCGGAAGTAAAGAACGTGTTGGACGGGAACGTGCAGGTGATGGAGGAGCCTTCCCACGTCTCCCAGCCACCTTGTCCCGGGGTCGTAACGCGGCACTGGTTGGAACTGGAGGGGACAACGTTCTGGCTGGCTTGGGCGTCGTCCGCGTAGTACAGCATTTGGGAGAATGGGATCTGGCCGAGGGGCGAGTTCTGGTAGCAGTTTGCGAGGTGGACGCCCTCGCCGTTGCGCTTGTTGACTGTGCCGGCGCTCGCGCCGAGGGCGAGGAGGGCGAGGGAGGTGAGGGTGGTGAGCTGCATCTTGAGATAGGGAGCAGGTGTTGGTAGTGGGATACGAAAGGATGAGATGAGTTGGCCGAGTAGTTGTCTGACTGAACTTTGGGGGGACGGGTTGTTGTGACACTTATATACCTACCTTACCTTACTTTACACGTGTTTTTCTGGTGGATTAGGAGTATGCCACAGGAGCGGGCTCCGGGGCAGCCGTGCTTACAACTCTGACTGTGTACAGACGGACATGCGGCGAGGCTAGCAGGAACTCTGAGGCTAGTGCGAAGCGATCGAGGTCGCTGAATAAGGACACAACACGGATGTGAGCACGATGTAACCCCGAGGGTCATTCGCCTAGGCAGCAGCAATTATCCCCTTCACACTAGCTACCTAACTCATGGGATAAATCTTCCCGCTAATTGACGCTAAGCTCAGCCAGGCTCAGCTCAGTCAGCCCTCTGCGCATGGCCAGTGGTCCGGGTCCATGACCCCGGTCCGAATATCGGTTCTGAGTCCTGTTCAAGTTTGCACTGGGATATCGTCTCAGGCAAGCAGAGATGCGGATACGAGTTTGATCACAACGTCTCTTCCTCATGGAGAGTACCAGGTAATCACAATTTCTGCGATCACTTTCGTCAACTTCCAATACGTGGACTGAAGTCAAGAAGAGGACTCTGCGACAAGGGGCGGAAGACACAAGATTTACCCATCGAGTACACGTCAAGTAGCACCAATACACATGGGAATTCGAAATCAGCCCATCTTCCTGCTACACAACTACATGTGCTCTCTCTGCATCAAACCAATCAAGCCGTACTTACCGGCACCACCGGCCCCGTTGTAATCGTTGTAGCCCCCACGCTCCCCGGAGAGACAGTTTATCCAAGAACCAGGCTATGACATGATCACCCAGATCAGATTCCCGGACGTCCAATGCTTTATCGATTTCCGGGACGATCCTTACTACAAGGAGAGGGTTATGCCCGACAAGGGGTTCAAGGTCAAGAGCTATGCTCGAATAGATTAAATCGTATCTATGGCCTTGCGCCGTGATCAACTCTTCTGTGCCGGCCCATAGCTGTCCGTGATGCGCTTAATCGTATGTTTTTCCACAGTGAGCACGTCTTCTCTCTCTTCAACCAACTGATTCAGCGGAGTTAACGGACAGTCCAAGGCGCCATCATAGAAAAAGACAGCCGAATAGCGATCCGTGGGCGCCTTGTTGATCACCCTATGCACACTACATGTACTCTTATACTCTCCACCAGTCCAGAAAGAAAGATATCCCCGACATTGAAAACGACACCTTTGTCTCGGGATCTAGAACCTCCAGGCCCGGGTGCTCGTCCTGGAGGAGCACTGTGATGGCGCCAAAGTCGATATGTGCTCCCGCGCCCAGCTGCTGCTTCTTTCCCCCCCCGGGTGAGTTTCGAGGTGGTGGTGCGGGCGGATAATGCAGCATCCGTAGGACAGAAACTGTATGGCCTGCCGCGAACTCTCGAAAGATACCCTTGCCATACGGCAACGTGCCCTCGATCAACTCGAGCATCTTGAGCGCGAGGCCATGGACAGCTTCAAAGTAGGCCTCGGCGGGGTCTCGAAAGTCCGACCTGCCCAAGACCTCGGGCTCCGGCCAGACGTTGGGACCCATGAAGAATCGCCGAGTTTGCGCCTTTGGGTCGCCTAGGGGCACGTCATGGCCGACGTAGAATCCCTCTTTTAGATCCGGCAGAGTATCGACGTGGTACGATTGAGACGCAAGGACGTCGTACCCCCGTCGTCCGATTGTAGTCGTAGCATCAAGCTTCTTTTTCTCGTCGGGTGGGAGGGCGAAGAATCGCTGCGATCATGCCTTGAAGAGGTCTTGCTGGAGATTCTCCGGCAGTCCGTGGCCGACGACTTGGAAGAAGCCGGTCCTTCTGCAGGCATCGCGGACTGCGTCGATGACCTGTGGTTCCTGTTGCCAAGCTAGATCTGATCCGCAACAAGTTCCCTTGGCTTTAATTCGTACGACTCTAATTAGCCAAGCTTTCGGCATCGAAGTTCGCCAATGAATGGAAAATTGACCGATGGATGACTGATGCTACATATCTCGACCGACCTTGCCAAGTGCCTTAGTCAATCTTCTCCCTCCTTAACTTGTTCACTCTCCGTTACTCCAAGCAACTCTAAGAGCCCTTACGGTAAGTTTGGCAACCGAGAGTGTTAATTTTTGCTCTAACCTATGGACCTATTGTGCCAACGAACTTGGCCTTACAGAGATCGCCACTATTCGGGCCGGTATCTGAGTAGAAGAGGAAAGAGCGTTGGCCGGACCTGGACTGGTAGAACGGAACAATACGTACAGCTACACAAACATAGCACTTCTTGAGCTCGAAGTGCCCACTGCTTTGCTCTACCCACTCATTGCGGCAGAATGACGGGCATACATCTCCTTCTCAAACAACTGAGTCATCTCCACCGACTTTGCATCGCCGAGAGGCATAAGCTGACCCGCGTACAAGCCGCAGAGTCCTGCCTTGCGATCGATCCACTTCAGTAGAGACGATGGGTCGTCAGTGCACTGTTCTCAAATAGTTGCTGCCGTTCGAGGAGAATGTAAACTCACCCAAGTCAAGTTTGGTGTCCCGCCCCACGTCATTGTGCCCTTCTGCCGCCACCCAGGCAGGTCATCCAGCAACAAGAGCCCTGCCAATCCCCAATCCCTACCAGCTTGTGGTGGCATGCCGCCCATCATATTGTTCAGCCGGGGGATCTCCGAGATGGCCTGCAGGGCTTTACGGGCAGAAGGACCGAGCTGCGGATTGAACATGGTGTCAACAGTCGAGCGCTTGAGAAGTTGCCCTCTTGGCATATCTCCGGATAGGTCAGAGGAGGGGGAGTCAGACGCCCTAAGTAGTGCCTGCAGGACTTTGACGTATTCGGCAGCTGACGTGAAGATACCGCCGCCACCCTGGCAATCCTCCCCATCCGGGTTTAAGACCGGTTGCACAGGAGCATAAACTACCGTTTGTTGCCCAGCGGCGTCAATGCTCCCATCCCTCAGCGACATGTGAGCTACACGGGCCTGCATGTCGGGTCGTCTGGAAAGGAAGAAGGTCATATCCTTGATCCCGAGAGGCTCCCAGATATGCTGCATCATGTACTCCTGCAGAGTAGAGCCGGTTACTCGTTCGACGACAACGCCTGCCCAATCTATAGAGGGACCATATGAGAAGCTGGTGCCAGGTTCGTACAGGAGAGGGTGCAAGAACCGATTGCGGACGCTGGTAGGTGGTCGACGCTCGGTGTCCGGAAGTGTACTGCGCCATCGCTGGAGTAGCGGCTCATTGAACTCGTAAGAGAACCCCGATGTGTGTGTCAAAAGTTGTCTATGACAGCGTCAGAAGGGTTGATTGACTTCTCTGTCCAACAGCATTATCACATACCTCAGTGTTATGGGTGCAGTGTTCTTACGCTTGGACACCACGTTGCCGTGGCTGTCGCCCTGCAGGATATCGAGATCTTGAAGCTCTTGCACAATAGGTCTGACGTCTTGATCGAGGATGACAAGGCCGCGTTCGATGCACTGCATGACAGCAATGCTGGTAAGGAGCTTGGTACAAGAGGCGACGTACATGATCGAGTTAACGGTCAAGGGCTCCTTATCCAATGGGGGCTGCATGGAGCGGGCCCCAAAGGCCCTGCTGTAGCTGAAGTTGCCTAAGATAGCGATATGGTCAGATGATACGATACCAACAACACGTCTTGAACCTTTGGAAGGATATGACGCGAAAATCGGTCCATCAACCGTTCCAGACGTACCGGATTTGTCCGCGGCCATAAGCACCGCGCCAGGAATCAGTCTGGCTTGGCAAGCACCTTCGAAAATCTCCTCCATGGATTCACCCATCCTTCTTTGCTCCGTGCTTAGCCACCGTAGTCGGATGGCTAAACGGTCTCTTGGGTTGGATGTCAAGGGGAAAGAATTGGCCGACGCAAAGCGACAAAATGAAGCTGAAGCCCGCCAAGGCCTGAGCAAACGCGGTGTCCCGTTCACGATTAGGTTTCGTAGCTTCTTTGTCAACATTCACTTGCTAGTGCCGCCCCAACAGACAAACATGACAGGAGCAAACTGCCCAACAGAAAGAACGAGAATGCTCCTTCTTTTTCTGTCCGGAAAGAGGGGTTTACAGCTCGTATGACAGTCACACTTTAACTCGGATGACAGTGCTGCTTCCGACCTACCCCGGTCGCTACAAAGGTACATAACAGTACTTTCACGGTTCCGCCTCCGTATAATTGTCCAATCGACACGTCCAAAAAAGACGCAAATAGGTACCTTGTTAGGCAGCTATCTCAGCCAGCTGCCTAATACCACCAGACCGCACGGAAGTGACGGAACCAGGAACCAGGAAGTGATGTAAATCTGCGTGGTGCTTTCACAGGCCTGCAGGCGGCGATTATAAGCAGCGGCACGTAAAGCACCAACTGTCAACTCTTATCTCGTCGTACACCTTACCTTATCCAACCACAGCATCGTACCGCAACCAGACAACAGTACAAGCTCCCATGATGCCGTCTCTTATCACTCTGATGCTGTATCTGGCAGTCGGTGTCTTCCACGTCAGCGCAACATCCCGTCCCAGCCTTCCGCAACCTCCGGCGCTGACCTACCTGACCACCATCAATCTCACCACCTCGACCCACATCTCCGTCGGCAATGAGCCATCCGGAGAACGCATAGTAATCCCGTTCGTCGGCGGTACCGTCTCAGGTCCCAAGTTGAACGGCACAGTGGCACCCCTGGGTGTAGACTGGGCATTGTCCATCTCGACTACCGACTTTCTGGTGGATGGAAAGTTCGTCATACAGACCATCGATGGTGCGAATATCATCTTCCATGACAGGGGCCATGCTCCGTACGCACTTGGCACCTTTGAGACGGGGTTCAAGCAGCATGACTGGCTGAATACTGTTGCTGCTGTTGTTGTTGTTGTTGTTGTTGTTGTTGTTGTTGCGCAGACGAGTGCGGGTGCTTCGTTGACTGTCTTCCAGGCAAGTAGCTCGGTTTCATTCCTCATTCGTGACTTCGTATACTCGCATGAAGAGCGGGATTGTGACTATATGCCGACGTGGTACAGGTTGGATCCGGTTAACCTATGATGTGGGATGGAATCGAGGTGTACGCAGACGACATAGCAGATGAAATCACTCCTTTACTCAAAAAAATCACCGATTTCCCACCCGAGGGCCTCTTTCTCCGTCTCTCCGCTTGTTCGCCTAAAGACGGGGCTCAGTTGGTGCCGGGTTGGGTGGCGATGCATAGTGGTGAAGAGATCATGCTCCGAATTGTAACTTCTACCCCAGCATGAAACGCTTCATGTCACGGTCTAGAGAACGGCGAAGAGAGGTTTGATCTCTTCTTCATGCCCTTCGACGCACGCATGCGCAGTGAGAGGGAATACCGCGTCTTTTGTCCGCCTGGAGGAGGGAAGATTATGGGGGTTAGTCAGTATCAGTGGCATAAACCTTAGTTGTTTTCTAGGGAGGACGAAGGTAGAAGGATGGAGATTGTGGACAAGGTGGTGGCCGAGGCGGAGAGGATTCGTGGGTTGATAATGGAGGATGTGGATGGGAAGAGAGAGATGGATCGGATGTTTGTTGAGCAGGGGTTTTCTTTTGATTTGCTGTAAAATGAGGAGAGGAATGTCTGTGGACTGGTTGAGTTGAATGGGTTTGGGGTACGGAGTAGTTGTGGTTCGTGTTTGTTTCAGTGGGTGAAGGATCGGGAGTAGTTTCATGCGGAGGGGAGGTAGAGTTTAGGGTCACCATATGAAGACGGACAAGTTGACTAGCATGGTAAATCAAGTTCTATTGTTCTATCATGTGTATGCACCTGGCTTCCACCTGTATGCCGTTACCACCCTTTCGTAGCCCATGTCACCGAACCCCTTGACAGTTTGACTACGCTTTTGCCGGGAGGATACTCTGAGGATAATGGAAAACGTCTTCAGAGCCTCCATAAACGAGGTGGCAGCGTTCAGCGACTTATATCAAGTCAAATATGGTGCCGCTCGCTGAATATGGCTGAGGTGTTACTGGCCTGCTGTTGTTGCGCGTTTAATTTGGCAAGGGGACTTAGCCGCTTCGTCAGCTAAACCGCTCTTTCTCTCTCTCGAACCTCGAAAGCTTACAATGGGTGTCCATTAGGAAGAACGGCACGAATCGTCCGGGGCTTCTCAGCGTGACTGGTCTCCTCAATCCCCAGATCACCGTCCTTGGTCCGAGTACCTGAGAGAGCCCCTCGTCATGAAGCACATCTTGGATCAGCGCTCTCACCTGATCTACTGTGAGCAGCAGTTGCTCTTCGACAGCCCTGTTCGGCGGAGTGGGCGAACAGGAAGAGGAGGGCAGAGCTGTACGAATGGTCGTACATGCAGACTTAAGCTCGCCCATCGAGCGTACGGACTGCGTAGGAGCTCTTGAGAGCGAAGTCGTCGAGGATGTCTGTAGGCCCTGCTTGGAACAGTCACTAGCCCCATCGGCTCTCTTCGCCTTCTCCTCTTAACGCGGCCATTTTCAGTGTTAGCGGTGACTTGGGAACGAGCCAGGGGGAGTCTCCACAGAAGAATACCATTTCTAAAGGGTTGAATACCATGACTCGCCTTGTGGAGATAGGGCCTGGAAATACCCACAGCTACCCACTGGGTAATGACCCAATTGACCCAAGGGTAAAGTGGGTGGGTACCCATAATTTATGGGTTAGTGGGTTTTTTACCCATGGGTAGTGGGCACCCCGTGGGTTGTCTCATCACTGTAATAATCTATGTAATAATCCATATAATAATTTATATAACTAATAACTTTTATAAGAAATAATATAATAGTTTATATTATAATTTATGTAATAATTTATATAATAATCCATGTAATAATCCATGTAATAATGCATGTAATAATCCATGTAATAATCTATATAATAATTTATATAATGATTTATATAATAACTTTTATAAGAAATAATATAATAATTTATATAATAATCCATGTAATAATCCATGTAATAATCCATGTAATAATTCATATAATAATCTATATAATAATTAGATTTAAAATTATAACTTATTACTTTTAACGTGAGAATGTAGTTTACACTAGTTATAATAATACGCGTGATTATAATAATTTAATTATATAATTTATAGCTTATATATAAGTATTAAAGTTTACGTTTTACATCTTAATAATAGTTTTAAATTATATTAAATATTTTAATTATATTAATTATTAATTAACACCTTATAATTATAATTAAAGGAACTCCACTTACTACCTTATTACGAAGGGGAGTTTTCGGTAAAAGAGAGTTTTAATTATTTAAGATCTTAACTATAACTTTTACTATTCTTTAATTTATTAAAATATAAAGGGTTTTTACTTACACATTATATTTATTCTTTTTTTTCCTTTATTTCATTTTCATTTTTTAATAATTATACTGGTTTTTTTATTTATAAACTATGTGATTTTAAAAGAGACTTAGTTCGAACTTTACTAGAATAAATAATATAACAAGAATACTAATAATGTTTATATTTTAATAATACGTGCTTAGTGTTAAGGTTATTCTTTAACCTTAAAAGATAAAAGCTGGTTATTTTCATAAGGTTTTAAGTATGTTAAGAGTTTTTTACGTTATTTAATAACCGAAGGTAAAGCTTTTAATTTAACTTATTTTAAGAGTGTATTTACGTGTTAATTGTTACTTTATATATTTATTATAATAAAGTGTAATAAATAAAATTAAATACTTTTTACATATTTTAAATGCTTATTTAAAATGAGGCTATTCTGATAAAAAGGTATTATTAAGTATCTTATTAAATTAATAGCGGCTTATAAGGAATACCATGTTAAGGTATATATCGTTAGCTTTAAGGCTTAAGTTATGCTTTAATAAAGTAGGCTTATTATTATTCTTTAACCTTAAAAGATAAAAGTTAATTATTTTTATAAAGTTTCTAACATATTAAGAGGCTTTTACGTTATTTAATAACTGACGGTATATTTACTTATTAATTATTACCTTATATATTTATCATAATAAGGTAAAGTAAATAAAACTAAATACTTTTTACTTTTTTTAAATACTTACTTAAAGCAAGGCTATTTTAAGGAAGAGGTATTATTAAGTAGCTTATTTAATTAGTAATGGTTAATGAGAAATAGCGTGTTAAGGTATATATTATGGTAATAAAGGTAGTAAGATAAACTTAAGGTAGTAATCTTTCTTTAAGTTTCTCGCTTTAAACATTAGATAAAATGAAGTTATAAAGTTCAATTTATTAAAGTTTTTTTTTCTTTTTTTCGCACGCTATTTTTAAACTCTTTATAAATATTTATATATCCGAATATTTTAATATTAATATCTTTAAAATATAAAGGATTTTCTTTTTATATTAAGTTATTTTTCTTAAGCTTAAGTTACATATTAATAAAGTAAGTAAATAAATTATATAGTACTTAATATTTTTATTATTAATATAGTTTATAATATTTATATTATAAATATCGTTTTACTTATATAAAACATTCTTATTATTATTAAAGTAAATTATAATATTATATAATATTAAGTGGATTAATATAATATATATAATATGGAAAGACTAGGGATAAAGTAATTTGCTATAGTTATATTAAAAGAGTGTGTCGATAGATGCTAAGTGCAAGACTAGAAGCCGTGCCTGCAGTTTATAAAATAGGCTACGATGCGGGTCCACTCAAGTCACGCGCAGGCGGTGGCCCGTGCTGTTAAGCGCTAGTCGCTTGTTATTAGCAGGCTGTTTTCACGTGATTCTATTTAAATATTTAACAATACAGCGAAGAAGGCGCAAATGGGCCTTAAAGGGCCATTTCCAGCATTAAATGCCGGGGTACAAAAGAAATCCTCCACTGTCCTCAGTAGTTATTTCACCACCAGTTTTCTGATATAACGATCCCGATTAATGTCATCACGATCCCGATCCGCGGGATCTTCATCCATGTTATTTTGTTGTTTATTTTTACAGTCTTTAAGAACGTCGCAAGCCTTCCTTCCGCTAAGCGAGCTCATTTGTCCTAAGTAAGGTTTCCGCGGGTACGCTTCCCGTAGGTTCGGTGACCTTAAGGGTATTGCTTAGCTGGGTAACGCCATTAAGTGAGTTACCGTTATTTAGCTTAATAATTAGTGCCTTTTCGACCGTTCTTTTAACCGTTATTTCGATTGGTACGTTATCGAGCGATAAGTCATCTCTAGCGGGCGTAGTTTTAACTTTTCGTAGTCGGCCAGGCTTCTTCTTTAAATCGGGGCTCCTTACTTTAGCTTGCTTTATTGTAGCCGTAGCAAGTCGACCTCCCCTTCGTTGCCAGTATTCCTCGGTGAGGTCCTTAGAGTTGCGTAGTTGCCACTCTATTTTCCATACGTTATGTTCGTTGCTCCATCCTTTCCACTTCACAAGGTATTAAAAGCCTTGTTTTTTATGGGGTTTATGATCCACAATACGTTTGAGTTCAAATTTCTCCCCATCTTCTAGCCTAGAGCTACTCTGGTCATCTTCGACTGGTCCGGGGGGCGGCTAAGCACGTTAAAAAGTGTCTTCTCCATCTAGGCTTACTGAAAGGTAGGCTACGGAGACAACTGGGTGTATTCCCATATTGGGAGGAAGGTCTAGTTCATATGCCAAACGACTAATGCGCCGTATAATGGTGAAGGGTCCTGATCTTTATTGCGAGTACTCCCTGGGCGGTTTTCCTGGCAAGTGGTATCCATGATGCAGATGAAGATACACTTTATCACCCTCGTTGAATTCAATAAGCCTATAGTATTCATCGTACCTTCTTTTGGCCTCTGTAGCAGCAAAATCCATAGCGAGTTGTGCGTCTTGCCGCAAGTACGTGCGTAGGACGATATGGTCCATGGAGTCCTGTGCGTTACCAGTTATAACGTCTAGTGGCCCCGGTAATTTGAAACCGAATAACTGCTCGTGGGGCGTTAATTTAATTAAGTCCGAGTAAGCTGAATTCAAGTTCCATTACAGCGTAGGGATAACATCCAGCTAAGAAGATTTAAGGTTGTTAAAGTAGTGGAAACGCAGGGCTATTTCCACTGTTTAGTTCTTACGTTTTAATAAGCTATCTGCCTATAGATGATACGCGGCGGTCATCATTAACTTAATGCCCATTATTTTCCACATCCCCTTTTAAAAATCAGATGTAAATTTCCGGTCTCTATTAGAGATAATCCCAGTTAATACTCCCTAATCGCTAAGAATAAGCTGCCTTATTAATACTGTACCTTAGTCTTTAGCTAAATACTTAAAATAGCTTAAGACTAGTAAGGTTCTTTTTGTTGCTTTATCCGTAGTTGTGAGCAGACTATTATACTCCGTGTGACCCTTAATTTACTAAGGGGTATTAGCTAACAGTACTATTAGTAGTCCCACGATAAAGTTAATAACGATAACCTACATTGAAAGACTACTGTTAGGCTTAATTAGCTAGTAGTCACCGATAAGGGCTTGTCTGTCAGTTTAGTTAAGCAGGCAGGTTAGGCAGTATTTAACATACTTCTTCACTAGGTAGGTTTTCTTATTAATTAACAGTCCACGTAGTTCGTACAGCATACGGTCCCTTCCGAAGTGGTGTTTATCATCGTGGGCGGCGCCCAGTATTAACTTAATTTCTAAATATAGAACGTAAAGACTGCGTGTGCCGTTAGGTCAGATATTATAGAGCAGTCCGTTAATCATGACGAAAGGGTACTTAGGCTGAGAGAGTATACTAGTATCCTCGCTGGTTGCAGCCTTTTAAAGGTCGGCCACAATAACTGCGTACTTCTTATTGGTTTTATAACCGTTTATGAACCTAGTTTTCATCTTTAGGTCCATCTGCGCTTCGGCGTATATAAACCATATATCATCTAGTACTAGCACGTCGTCGGGGTTGTCGGGGCCGTCATCCATGGTCCTAAGCCTACTAAGGGCGTCCGGTACGTAGTTAAGTCTTCTTAACAGATAGTATACTTTAAGGTCATATTGTAACAAGTATATGGACGCGTTAATCAGTCTTTTATTAGCCCGGTCTATCGACGATGTATTAAGGCTGGTTTGTTCCACTATGCCTTTCGTGGCCGAATAATCTATAAGTACGAAGTTTTTACCGTCGGATACCATACCCACTTAGTCCGGATCGTCCCATTCTGGATCGAACAGTCCGATTTCTTCACGCTTAATCTTGTGCGAAGTTTCACGACCAATAGTAATAGTGGTAGTGGATCGAAGTCCGGTATCCGTGGTTCCTTCACGGTGCCGTTGCTCGGCTGGGGTGCGGTCCCGGTCACCGTTGTTTCTTCTATTGCCATTACCATTATTGTTATTACCATTACCATATCTACGACGGTTATCGTCATCACTGCTAGAATCATTATCACCAGGCGGTCCGTCAGGTAGGAATCTGATGGTCTGACGGGTCGTCTGCAAGGTAGTACCTGGGACGGGAGCAGTGGAGGTTCTAAATATCTAGGTGGTATCCAGTCTCGCTTGAGAGCCGGGGTTTGGCTGGGTATTTGCGAGTTGACGCTGGTCCAACTCATGGTTGATCAGGGCAGGAAGTTCCTAGCGCAGGGCACCGATGTTATCCTAGGCCTTGCGCATGTTAGCGATATCACCGATCAGGCTTTAAGTCCTAGCGACCAGGTTCTTAAACAGGTCGTTACGTGCAGCCATGATGCCGTCGTTCAAATTGCGAATAGCTGTGCTCAGATCTGCGCTAAGGTTCTTACGCGTGATGTCGATCTCCTTATACAATCCATAGCGTACAGTATCTAAGTCGGTAGACAACTGGGTCCGAAGCTCTGTCATGTCATTAGCGAGGTCGCGGCTCACTTTAATCAAGTCCCTATAGGTAAGGGTGTCCTAACGTAAGGCCTTAAGTTCCTATTAAATAGCTACCAGAACTTAGGTATTATCGTACTTTACCGCGTACGCATCAAGCATCTATAGCAGTTTGTTAACTAAGCTTAGGATATTATTAACGACCTGCTGCATTTTAACGATATTCTTAGCTTGCAAGTCGGTTTCATTACGGATCCTAGCGGCTAGTCTTTTATTAAAGTAACGAATCATTCGGTCCAGGTATTAAATACTGCTCGTGTTCCGACCAAGGCGGTCAAGTTGAAAGGGTGCGTTATTTAAGTTAAATAAGCTGTCCGACATATTATTACCGACTTAGCTATCGTTAACCATACTATTTTCATCTTATTATTCAGACTCGCCTAAGGCGCTAACAAAACTGCTGTCCTCTCTTAAGGCCGGCGGTGGCGGTGGCTCTAGATGAGCGCTCAGAGTCCTAAATTAGCTCATTTCGACGCGGGATCTAGCACGCGTCTAAACGCCAACGCCATAACGTTCCTCGAACGCTTCCAGGTTAGGAGCAATGTTAGCTAAGTATCCTTAACTGCGACCACGTAAGTGTCTAGGCGCGTTAAAGGATGAAGCCATTATTAATAAGTTAACGTAACCACGCTAGAGCAAAAAGGCCAGTCAGGCTTAGCTCGTATAGTAGCTCTTATCAGAGTGTGTGTGCAACAGGGTGAATATGAATCGGACAGGTTTGCCACCTTACTTATAAGACTCGGTAAGGTAATAGGAGGGAGGGGGGGTACCCGTGGCGTTGAGACTCTGTAGGTGCGGCTACGGATTTCTCACCATTTTGCAGAGTGTCGGATCAGGGTTATAACTACACACGCCTACAAGACTCAGCATGTGGAATGTAAAGTGATATAAAGAGTATCTTAAAGAATATTTCTTCAAGCGGTGAATAAAGGTTTTAAGCGTGGAAAATTTGCTCAGTGGTGAATTGTTATTAGCCTTTAGCAGAACGCGTGGAACGCGGCTTCTGAGCTAAATTAACTGTGGTTTCGACCTATTGGATTGACCGGAGTAAGCAGTGAGGCGCCTAGGAAAGGAAGACCCCTTAACTGCGTGGAAGCAGTAGATCTAGCCAACAGGAAGCCATGGAAGCCATGGAAGCCACTGAAGTCATGGAATGGGCGCTCAGCGCAGGAGATAAGGAGCGCCCGGGAGCTAGAGAAGTCTAATTAGCCGGTTGGCCTGACGGCCCACAAATGTGGATGAATGATAATTCGTTGATAGAATAGCTGTTCCGAAGCTCCCTCTTATATAGACTGCGCAGGCCAGCAATTAGCTAGCTAGAAGACAGAACATAAGCAAGATACTACTTTTAACCTCAATTGAATGTGTGCAAGTAAGCCGTGACTTTCAACAGTTATGAGCCCGGCTCGCAGACGACTTCCCCTGCGTTAACACCACTGTCTACCGCTTATAAGCACTTAACAACATTAAAACAACCATGTTAATAAATGACAAGAAGATCTTCCTCGCCAGCTCTAAGGACTAGGAGGATTAGAACGACGAGTTCAAATTAAAGGCAGATGCATCCTAACTGTGGGATAAGATTAACCCTGAAATCTATGATTAAGAGGAATTCCTCACTAAGCCTCAGAGACTATAGGTGGGCGCATACGAAAAGAGGAAGGAACTTGGACCACTAAATGAACCATAAAGCATTACAGAGCTCTCGTCCAAAGGACGAGTAAACTATTAAGTGGCGCTCTCGCTTTATAAATAAGACTAAGCTGACTACGATAAAGAGATCGATAGGATTAAAGCCTTTAAGAACTAGGTTACGTTAATAATCAGCTTATATCTCGTTAAAACTTTATATCTTACCGGAACTAGTATTAAAGAATAGTATAATAGCTTAAAGCTTTAAGTAAGAAGAATGGAAGTAAAAGAAAGGAAGTTTACTCGAAGCAACTATTAATAAGCGGTTAAACCGCTTACGAAGCTACCTTATAATATAAGTAAATAGATTTTAAAATAAGAGTAAGCATTTTATAAAGTAAGGCTAAATATTATGCTTAAAGTTTAAAGTATAAAAGACTAGTTTAATAACTTTAAAAAGGTGATTAAAGGATTAAATTTAAAGTGAAAGTATTAAATTTAAGCTTTTAACATAACACACCGCGTGAAGATCGAAAGAGGCACTCTTAACTACCGCGAACTTATTAACGTAGTTAATAAGTAACTGCTTATTATAAATAATAAGACTAAACCCGAGGTAAGAAAAAGCTCTTTCTATAATAATTAACGATAAAATAATAAGAGCGAGGGAGAAGACTATTAAAAGAAGAGAAATAATAAAAGAAAGCAGTTAATAAGTAAGAAGTTTAAAGATAAGCTTAAGTACAGTGCGTGCAAGCTACCTTACTATACGTTAAAAAGGTGTTATTACGTATTCCTTAAGCTAGCCTTAAACTAGTTTAAATCCTTCGAAAGGATATAAAAACAGGTAGATAAGGCTCTTAAGGAGGATGAAAAGCTAAAGAAAGAGATTAAGGAGTTAAGAAAGTAGAAAAAGATAAAGAAAAAAGAGCTTATAAGCTCGACCGACGATTCGAGGTAGAAGGAGCACTCTTTAAAGCGCTCCTAACTACTTAAGAGGATAATAAAGATTAAAGCAAGCTTTATAACTATAAAGGGAGCAGCGTTTATAACCTAATCTTACCCTTTTATACATTCGGTAATACTTAACTTTAAATTCACCCTTTATATCTTTAACTAAATAAGCCGCTTCTTAAAGTTTAAAAGAGTGGCGTTAAGCAACTACATTTAAGTAAGCGACTATTAAATACCGATTTAAAAATATAATGAAGTGAATATTAAGGTTTAAATGTTAACCGGAAGAAAAAGACTTTTACGCTTATATAACGTAACGTATTGCGAAGAAATTGCTTATAACCTAATTTCCTTATGAAAGCTACGTAAAAGAGAGTTTTATTAAGATAATAGATTAAACCTTATGCTCTTAAAATGATTAAACGGATTAGTCTTATATGCTTTAACCGAATAACACAGCTAATTCGTAATAAAGTATATCTTAAAAGACGTTAATAAAGCAACCTTTTACGCACATAAGAACCAATTTAATACATGGACTAAGAGAAGGCTTATAAGAGTAAATGCGCTTAAATAGCACCTTTATCTCGGTTACCTAAGTCTAAGAGCTCTTAAGCACCTTATTAATAATTCTTAAAGGGTGCGAATTAAGGGCATTATAATGGTAAAATGTAACGCTTATGCATAAGGAAAAATAAAGCATTAAATAAAGCATTACCTTAAGGAGCTACGCGAGGGAGCAGGAGAAAGACTAATGATCAATTTTTATGATTACGAAGAAGATTAAGAAGGCTATTCTAATTAAATGCTAATAACATATTATATAACTAGCTATATATAAGACTTTTACTTAAAAGACTAAATCACGGCATTAATTATCACTGCGTTAAAAATCCTATT
This sequence comes from Diplogelasinospora grovesii, assembly GCA_033297225.1. Classification (NCBI taxonomy): domain Eukaryota; kingdom Fungi; phylum Ascomycota; class Sordariomycetes; order Sordariales; family Diplogelasinosporaceae; genus Diplogelasinospora; species Diplogelasinospora grovesii. Next base: position 26,710 of record MU853932.1, on the reverse strand, counting down.
AGGCTTATTAGAACGCTAATATGGGATTAAAGTTAAAGTTATCGAATGCGATAACGAAATAGTCACTATTAAACTTAAAGTGAAACACTTCATTAAGCTTTAAAGCATTAGAATTAAGCCTTTACCTCCTTATACGTAAGCGTTAAATAGCGGCGCTAAATGCTTAAAAGATATAGTAACAGATAAGATATGCTTAATAAAAGTAAGAGTAAAGCTCTTAAGCTAACTTTAAAGAAAGATATTAAAAACTGTAGTATATTTATTAAACCGTACATTAAGATATAAGAATGGATAGAAAACTCTATTCGAAAGCTTTTACTTAAAGGATAAGGAGTAAAGGAAGCTATTTTAAGCCTACTTATAAACATTTAACTATAAAGCTTACGCCCTTATTATGGAAGCTATAAAGCGGGAAAACTGTAAATAACATATAAATCTTAAGGCTTAAATCAGCTATCTAATTAGCTATAATTCGACGAACGTTTACCGCATTTAAAACCTAACGCTTAATAAGGTTATAGTTATAACAGACGTGATTATCGATAAGAAAAGCTTCTTTAATAGGAACCTTTAAAAAATACGAGACGATATTCGGTAAGTTAATCTAAAAGCCCTAACTAAATAACTTTAATAAAATGGAGAGTAAGAAAACTAAGATAAGTAAGTTTAACCATTAAAGGAAGATTTTTAAGAAGTAAAAGACTTAAAGAACTTTATAAAAAGTAAATTTAAAGCGTAAGAAGTGATTAAAAATATTAATGTTAAACTATAAGAAGTAGTTAATTAAGGCTTTAAAGATCAGTTAAGGTCGAAAGAGTATATAAAGGCTAAATTTAAGCTTCTTCTTACTCCACTATCCTTACTACTAGTAGTAATGCTAGCAACTATAATAACCTCATTAGAGAAGCCGCCTTTTTTAAACCTTAAAGGATGCTTTATAAAAAAAGAAGAAGCAGTGGATTAATTAAGGCGGGAAGAAGGGAAATAAACCTTAATACCTTAACTAAGCGTAAGCTAATTAAGGTTATAAGAAAAGATAATACTTTAACTAAGCTATAACGTAAGCTAATTAAGGTTAAAGGTTTTTAACAGTAATGTTAAGAGAATACAGCTAAGCGTAAGTTAATTAAAGCTAGAAATAAGCATTAAGAGCTAATTAAGCATAAGTTAATTAAGGTTAAAGTATATCTTAGCTGCGTTAAAGATACATTATATAGAATATTAATAAAGCGCTTTCTTTATAAGGACTCGGGCAAGAAAGGTAGTTAATTTAAGATAAAAGATCTTTATAAAAGCTATCGTAAAAAGGTTATTAAGGAAGCCTTAGTCATTGCACCATAAAGACCTCCCACCACCTTTAAAAAGCTATAAAGAGCTTAAGAACCACCTTTTAAGAAGACTATTTAAAGAAGCAGAGGAAGTATATTTATAAAGCTATAAAGATATAAAGTCCTAAGTGGAAATTAGCTTAAGAGACTTAAAAGCTAAAGGACAGAAGATTCTAAACTATAAGTAAGTATATATATATAAATTTAATAAGTATAACAGGTTTAATAAGGCTAAGGCGAGGCTCGTTATAAGAGGTGATTAATAGCTTCTCGACCCTTACGTAAGCAGCTACGCGGTAACCTTAATAAGAAGATCCTTTTAAATGCTAATCACTATCGCAGCTTAGTATAATCTCGAGCTATTATAATACGACGTAGCTAACGCTTTCGTGAACGTAGAACTCGATAAAGAGGTGTTTATAAAGATACCTCCTAGCTATTAAAAGGCTAGAATAATATTTAAACTTAAGAAGGCGTTATATAGCTTATAGCGCTTACTATTACTTTAGTAACGATTACTCACTTAGACCTTACGTAAACTCAGTTTTTAACTAATATTATATAAACTTTATTACCTTATTAAGGATAAAGTACTCCTTTTCTTTTACGTTAACGATATAACCTTAGCATTTTATAAGAAAGATCGAGCTAAAGCTCTCTCCCTAATTAAATAACTAAAGTAAAGATATAAGCTTATTAAAGGAAAAGAACTATAATAGTTCTTAAGCATTAACGTACTTAAAGACAGAGAAAAGAAGCTTATTTAACTGTCTTAATTATCTTATATCGAGAAGATTGTTAATTTAACGTAAATAAAGCAGGCAGTAAGCACCTTAATAACTAAAGAAGAGCTTCTCCCTTTCGAAAGCTTAGCTAATAAGACCGACATTATTACGTACCTATGAAAAGTAGGTTCCTTACTATATCTAGCGGTGATTACATAGCTTAACGTTACCTTCGCTATTTCGAGGTTAGCCCGCTACGTAACTAATCCTAAACCTGAATATTAAGCTGCGGCAGATAAGGTGCTCTTATACTTATAGGAAACATGGTATTTAGCGCTCTAATACGGCGGAGAAAATGATTTCCGAGTCGCTAGTAACGCTTTATTTACTAATAATATAGTTAATCGAAAAAGCTCTTAAGCCTATACAATAAAGCTATTTTAAGGGATGATTAGGTGGAGAGCTAATAAATAAGACACGGTTATAACGTTAATAATAGAGGCTAAACTACTGGCCCTATCATAAGCCGTGAAGGATGCTCTCTTTATAAGTAGATTGCTTAAGGAACTGGGAGTTAAAATCGACGCGTACATATAAATAAAGTGTGATAACTTATAAATCATCAGGCTGGTGCACGCAGAGATTGCTACCCTTAAGACTAACCTACGGCACGTGGATATTCATAACTATTAGTTACGTTAAGAAGTCTAAAGAGGGAACATCACAGTCTATTACACCAAAAGCGCCGAGATGATGGCAGATGGAATGACTAAAGCGCTGCTAAAGGGAGTATAAGAAAGCTTCTTGGAGCAGATAAACTTAAGGAATATTGAAGAAAGGATCACCGAGCGACGGAAAGAAGTCCTTAGTGAAGTAAAAGATATTGTGGTTAATGAAGACTACGAAGACTGGGAATAGCCTCATATATCTAGTTCAGGCGCGCCCTGCAGGCTCACTTAAGGGGGTGTGTTGGATTAACCGGAGTAAGCAGTGAGGCGCCCAGGAAAGGAAGACCCCTTAATTGCGTGGAAGCAGTGGATCTAGCTAACATGGAAGCTATAGAAGCCATGGAAGCCACTAAAGTCATGGAATGGGCGCTTAGCGCAGGAGATAAGGAGCACTTAGAAGCTAGAGAAGTCTAATTGGCCGGTTAGCCCGAAGGCTCATAAATGTGGATGAATGATGATCCGTTAATAGAACAGCTGTTCTAAAGCTCCCTCCCATATAGACTGCGCAGGCCAGCAATTAGCTAGCTAGAAGATAGAACACAAGCAAGATACTACTTTTAACCTTAATTAAACGTATGTAAGTAAGACGTGACTTTTAATAGCTCCCTATCTCCTGCGCTAAGCGCTTATTCCATAACTTTAGTGGCTTCCATAGCTTCTATAGCTTCCTGTTAGCCAGATCCACTGCTTCCACGCAGTTAAGGAGTCTTCCTTTCCTAAGCGCCTCACTGCTTACTCCGGTCAATCTAATATATATTATACTTATTACCGAAGCTATTATATTTATATATTAATATTTACTCTTTTTTAATCTTTAAAAACATAAAGGATTTTTACTTAAACATTATATTTACCTTTCTTTTCTCTTTATTATATTTTTATTTTTTAATAATTATAATGGTTTTTTTATTTATAAGCTATACGGTTATAATAGGGACTTATATTAAACTTTAAAGAGATAAATAATATAAAAAGAATACTAATAACTTTTATACTTTAATAAGGTGAGCTTATTATTATTATTATTCTTTAACCTTAAAAGATAAAAGTTAACTCTTTTCGTAACGTTTCGAATAAGATAAGAGCTTTTTACGTTATTTAATAACCGATAATAAAGCCGTTAATTTAGCTTATTTTAAAAGTATATTTACTTATTAATTATTGCTTTATATATTTACGATAATAAGGTAAAGTAAATAAAACCGAATACTTTTTACTTATTTTAAATGTTAAAAAGGTGTTATTAAGTAGCTTATCGGATATATAATATATATGCTTAAGTTAATGCTTATTAAAGATTAATTATTAAAATAGCTTTATAAGGAAGCTTATATTCTTTATTATTAAAGATTTTAAGCTTTTTTTAAAGGGTTGTTATATTTATTAAGATAGTAATTAATAAACTTTAAGCTTTCGAGATTTAATATATAGTAAGTATACTTAAGTTAATAATTATTAAGGATTAATTATTAAAATAGCTTTATAAGGAAGTGTTAAAAGTCACGGCTTACAGTGCACACGTAGTAATTAAGGTTAACTTATGTTATTCTTAAGTAACTATTTAGCAAGCCGTTTCTAGCTGTTTAATGAGTTATATAAATAGGTTTGAAATAAAGGAGCAAATAGCAGATCATCCTTTTCCAGCGTTGTGGAGCACTCTTTCCGGTTGCGCTAATTAGCTTCCTTAACGCTCTTTGTCTTCTAAAAGCGCTCCATTCCATGCGTTGTGGGCCCATTCCTTAGGCGCCCATTCCTTAGGCGCCCATTCATCAGGCGCCCATTCCTCAGGCGCCCATTCCTTAAGCGCCATTTCTCAGGCGCTCATTCCTTAAGCGCCATTCCTCAGGCGCCCATTCCTCTACTTTCGGCCATCACGTGACATCCTTTCTTAAGGCACTTCCACTTATGCATCTAACACACCCCCTCAGGCAAGCCTGCAGGGCATGCCTGGGCCTAAAGCTATTCCTAGTCTTCATCCACGACCATTGCATCTTCTTAAAGGTCTCCTTTCCGCCATTCAGTGATTCTTTCCTCGATATCCTTTAAGTTCATCTGCTCCAAGAAGCTTTCCCATGCTCCCTTAGCCAGAGCCTTAGTTAAGCCATCTGCCATCATTTTTGCGCTCTTAGTGTAATAGACTATGATCCTTCCTTCTTACACCTCCTAACGCAGCCAGTAGTTATGGATATTTACGTGCCGTAAGCTTGTTTTAAGGGTTGCAATTTCTGCGTAGATCAGCTTAATCGTTTATATATTATCACACTCAATTCGTATACGCGTGTTAATTTCGACTCTTAGTTCCTTAAGTAGTTAGCTCATAAATAGAGCTTCCTTTACGGCTTGTAATAGTGTTAGGAGCTTAGCTTCTATTGTTAAAGTTATAACCGTCTCTTACTTATTAGCTCTCTACTTAATTATCTTACCGAACAACTTCATGGCGTAAGCTTAGGAGCTCTTTCGATCGACCGTGTTGTCGGTAAAGGAAGTATCGCTAGCGACTCGGAAATCATCTTCTCCTCCGTATTAGAGCGTTAAGAACTTCGTCCCTTATAGGTACAAGAGCACCCTATCTGCGGCGGCCTAGTGTTTAGGCTTAGAGTTAGTTATAAAGCGCGCTAGCCTGGATATAGCAAAGGTAACGTCGGGCCGTGTGATTACCGCTACGTATAATAAGAAACCTATTTTCCATAGGTAGGTTATAATGTCGGCCTTGCTAGCTAAGCTTTTAAATGGAAGGAGCTCTTCTTTAGTTATTAAGGTGCTCGCTGCCTGCTTAGTTTACGTTAGATTAGTGATCTTCTCATAATATGATGCTTAAGAGAGTTAAATAAGCTTCTTCTCTTTATCTTTAAGCACTTTAATGCTTAAGAACCATTACAGCTCCTTTCCTCCTATAAGCTAATATCTTTACTTTAGTTGCTCGATCAGTGCGAGGGCGTTAGCTCGGTCCCTTTCGTTAAACGCTAGGACGATGTTATTTACGTAGAAGAAAAGAATCACTTTATCCTTAATGAAGCAATAAAGCTTATAGGGCACTTATTAAAAGCCGAGGGTGCGTAAGGCTTATGTAAGGGATCTTTGCCATAGTAATAGCGACCGCCGAAGTCCGTACAGCGCCTTCCTAAGCTTAAGTATTATTCCCGGCTTTCGATAGCCTAACGGCATCCTTATAAACACTTCTTCGTCGAGTTTTACGTTAACGAACGCGTTAATTACGTCGTATTATAGTAGCTTAAGGTCGTATCGTGCCGTAATCGCTATTAGCATTCGGAAGGATCTTTTAACCAATGTTACCACGTAACTGCTTACGTAAGGGTTAAGGAGCTATTAATTACCTCTCATAACGAGCCTTACTTTAGCTTTATTAAATCTACCGTGCTTATTAAATTTATACACATATACCCACTTACAGTTTAAGATCTTTTATTCTTTAGCACTTAGATCTTTAAAGCAGATTTCCACTTAAGACTTTATATCCCGGTGGCTATGTAAGTGTACTTCTTCTGCTTCTTTAAACTGCCTGCTTAAAGCGTGGTCCTTAAGCTCTGCGTGGTTCTTAAGAGGTGTTAGAAGATCTTTACGGTGTAATGACCGAGGCTTCCTCATTATCCTCTCCACGATAGCTCTCGTAAGGACCTTCTTCCTTAGGTTATTTACCACTCCTGCCTAGGTCCCCGCATAAAAGGCACCCTGCTAGCAATCAGTGTAATGTAGCTTTAAAGCAACTGAAAGATGCTTTAACTTTATTTAGCTTACGCTTAATTAGCTTCCATTACTCTTATAAACTTATAGTGCAAATAGCAGATTTTTTAACCTTATTTAGCTTACGCTTAATTAGCTTTCTAGCCTTATTTAACTTACGCTTAGCTATTCCTTATTGCTTATAAATGGTAAATTCTTTAACCTTATTTAGCTTGCGCTTAGTTAGCTTTTTAACCTTATTTAGCTTATGCTTAGCTAGTCCTTATTACTTTAGTTTTCGACGCTTAAAGGAAGATTCTTTAACCTTATTTAACTTACGTTTAGTTAGCTTTCCAGCCTTATTTAACTTACGCTTAACTACTCTTTAATACTAAGGTTTAAGGGCCTTTAAGTCCCTGCTTCATTTACTATTAGGAGTTTAATAACACATCACCCTTAGTTTTTAATATTAACGTTTAAGATCTTTAACCTTAATTAGCTTACGCTTAGTTAGTTCTCTTCTCCTTACTTTATTTAATCCACTGCTCCCTCCTTTCCCATAAAGCATCCTTTAAGTTCTAAAGGTAACAGCTTTCTTAACGGTCTAATTATAGCTGCTAGCATTGCTGCTAGCGGTAAGGGTAGCGGAGTTAATAGAAGCTTAAATCTAACCTCTATATACTCACCCTTTAACTACTTATTTGCGCCTTATTTAACTGCTTCTTACAGTCTAGCATCATAGTCTTTAATAGCTTCTTACGTATTAATTTCATCTTTTATAAAGTCCTTTAAGTCTCTCACTTCTTAAAGATCTTTTAACGTTAAGTAAACTTACTTATCTTTTAACGTATAGCTTTTTTAAAGCTATTCGGCTAACTTTTTTAGATTAACCTTATAAATATCATCTCTTATAGTCTTTAGGTTCCCGTTAAAGGTCTTTATCTCATCGAAGATCATGTCTCTTATAACCACGACTTTATTAAGGGCTAAGTTCCAGATTTAATAAATGTTCGTCGATTAATATCTTATTAAGTAGCTGATCCACGCCTTAAGGTTTATGCGCTTTAAACGCTGTTCCCGCTTTATAGCTTCCGTGGTGAGAGTGTAAGCTTTACAGCTAAATGTCTATAAGTGGGCTTAGTTTAACTTTCTTTACTCCTTATCCTTTAAGTGGAAACTTTCGAATAGCGTTTTTCATCCATTTTTATATCTTAGCGTATAGTTTAATAAATATACTATAGTCCTTAATATCTCTCTTTATAATGCGTTTAAAAGCTTTACTCTTACCTTTATTAAGCGTATCTTATCTTATACCACGCCCCTTAAGCGTTCCGCGCCTTTATTTAGCGCTTACGTATAAGGAGGGGAAGGCTCGATTCTAATGCTTTAAAGCTTAATAAAGCGCTTCACTTTAAGCTTAACTGTAACTATCTCGTTATCGCACTTAATTACTTTTACCTTAATTCCATATTAGCATTTAAGCAGGCTTAATAGGATCTTTAGCGCAGTGATAATTAACGTTACGGTCCGGTCTTTTAAGTAGAAGTCTTAACAGTATTTAGTTTTTCGACAGGTAACTAGCATTAGGCTTAAGTAGCTTTCTTAGTCTTCTTCGAAATCGTGGAAGTTAATCGCTAGTCTTTCCCTTACTCCCTCGCGTAGCTCCCTTAAGGTACGCCTTATTTAGCGCTTAAGTTTTCCTTATACGCAGGCATTACACTTCGCAGTTATTATGCCCTTAATGCGCACCCCTTAAGAGTTGTTAACTAAGTGCTCGAGAGCTCCTGGGCTTAAGTGACTAAGGCGAAGGTGCTACCTAAGCGCCTCCGCTCTTACTAGCTTCCTTTTAGTTTAACTGTTAAATTAGTTCCTACGTGCGTGGAAGGTTGCTTTATTAACGTCTTCCGAGATATGCTCCATCACGAATTGGTCGTATTTTTCGGCTAAGGCGCATAAAACTAATCCGTCTAATCATTTTAAAAGCGTGGGATCCGATTTATTATCTTAATAGAACCCTCTTTAACGCAGTTTGCGTAAGGAGACTAGGTTGCATGCGATTTCTTCGCAGTACGCCACGTTGTATTAGCGTAATAACCTCTCTTTTCCGGCTAGCGTTTACACCTTAATATCCACTTCGCCGTAACTTAGAATCGGTATTTAATAGTCACCTGCTTAAATGCAATCACTTAGCGCCGCTCGCTTAAAGTTTAAGAAGCGGCTTATTTAATTAAAGATATAGAGGGTGGAACTAAAGTTAAGTATTACTAAATGTATAAGAGGATAAGATTAAATTATAAACGCTGCTCCCTTTATAATTATAAAGCTAGCCTTAATCTCTACTATCCTTTTAAGCAGTTAGGAACGCTCTATAAAGCGCTCCCTCTACCTCGAGTCCTTTAACGAGCTTATCGAGTCCTCTTTCTTCATCTTCTTCTTACTCTTTAAATTCTTAAGTTCTTTCTTTAGGTTCTTATCCTCTTTAAGAGCCTTATTAACCCTCTCTTAAATACGTTCATTAAGTCTAAACTAGTTTAAGGCTAGCTTTAGGAACACGTAGTAACATTTTACTAAGATGTGATAATCCTGCTTGCACGCGCTGCACTAGGCCTTTTCCTTAAACTTCTCGCTTATCGAATGCTTCCTTTTGTTTCTTCTTCCTCCTCTTTCCTTACGCTCTTCGTCGTCACTCGCGTCTTCGTAACGCTTATAATTATAGAAAGATCCCCTGCCCACTTCGGTGCGGGTGTTATTATTAATAGTAAGTAGCTTCCTGTTAATCGCGTTAATAAGGTCGCGGTAATCGAGGGTGCCTTTCTTAATCTCCTTTCGATATAACATATTATACGACTAGATCTAATACTCCTAACGTAAGTTAGCTCCCTTAATTGCCTTCTCGAAGTCGTTAAACTAGTCTTTAATAGTCTGAACGTTAAGCACGCCCTTTAACTTTACCTGGCAGAGAGCATGCTCCTAATTTAGAATCCACTTACTCATATCGCGCGGTTGCTTCGTAAGCAGCTTAACTGCTTACCAGTACTTAATGCGAGTAATCTTTCTTTCCTTTAAATCTATTACTCCCACTTACAACTTTAAGTTTACGTACCACTTATTAAAGGTGCCCCTAAGTAGGCACGAAGTCTTAACCAGATATACGATGATCGTTAAAACGACCCAATCCTTAAGACGTTTAACGCGCTTAATCTCCTTTTCGTAATCTTCCTTCTCTTATCTGTATGTAGCTATAACCATCTGGTAGTTAGAACGGCCTTCTGCTGTGAGCTCTGCAATGCTCCTAGCTAGGGCGCCGCTTAGATCTGGCTCCTTTAAGGTCGTAGTTATAAAGCTGTCATCAATAGTGGTTAACGATCCTCTTATTAAGCGGCTTCCTAACGGCTGCCCTGATCCTAATCCTAATAGCCCTACAGCTCCCGAGGGTCTTAAAGCTATCATCCTCTTCTTAAAGATGCCCACCTAGAGCTTTAACAGCATGGTGAGGAACTCCTTTCTCCCGACGAAGTTAGGATCAATCTTGTCCTACACATAGGCAGAGCCTGCCCTAGTTTTAAACTGGTCGTCCCATTCTTCCCAGTCCTTAGCGCTGGTAAGGAAGACCTTCTTATCGTTTGTTAACATAGTTGCTTATTACGTATTGTGTGCTTAGAAGCGGTAAACTGTTGTATTAACGTAATGGAAGTCATCTGCGGACCAGGCTCATAACTGTTAGAAGTCACGGCTTGCAGTGCACACGTAGTAATTAAGGTCAACTTGTATTATTCTTAATCAACTGTCTAGCAGGCCGTTTCTAGCCGTTCAATGAGTTATATAAACAGGTCTGAAATAAAGGAGCAAACGGCGGATCATCCTTTTCCGGCGTTATAAAGCACTCTTTCTAATTGCGCCAATTAGCTTCCTTAACGCTCTTTATCTTCTAGAAGCGCTCCATTCCATGCGTTATGGGCCCATTCCTTAAGCGCCCATTCATCAGGCGCCCATTCCTTAGGCGCCCATTCCTTAAGCGCCATTCCTTAAGCGCCCATTCCTCTACTTCCGGCCGTCACGTGACATCCTTTCCTAAGGTACTTCCACTTATGCATCTAATAGGAAGCTTATATTTTTTATTATTAAAGATCTTAAGCCTTTTTTAAGATGCTTACTTAAAGCGAGGTTATTTTAAGGAAAAAGTATTATTAAGCAGCTTATTTAATTAATAATAGTTAATAAGAAATAATATATTAAGGTATATATCACGGTAATAAAGGTGGTAAAATAAACTTAAAGTAATAGTCTTTACTCGGGTTTCTCGCTTTAAACATCGAATAAGATAAAGTTATAAGGTTCGATTTATAAAGGGTTTTTTTTTTTTTTTTAAATATTATTTTAAAACTCCTTATAAATGTTTATATATCCGAATGTTTTAATGTTAATATTATTAAAGTATAAAGGATTTTCTTTTTACATTAAGTTTATTTATTCTTTATAACTTTTAATTCTTTATAATAATGAATAATTAAGAACTAAAGCTATCTGTAAATTATTAACGCATGTATTATTCTTAATTAAGATAATAATTTATCTTAATGTTAATAATAATATAATGGGTTAGTTAAAAGAGTTTTTTACTGAAAATTATAAAGTTAAAACTTGTCGCAAGGTGTGTCTTAAGGTGGTCACGTGGGCTAAGGTGCTTTACGTGCTGCTTTAAGTGCGCCTTAAGGCGCACCTTATATAGCTTACTAAGCTCTTTCTTTTATTATATATATATACTGCGAGCTTCGCTCACTCTCTTTTATATTAATTAAGGAACTCTAATTAATACTTCCGAAGCGCTCTTCTTACAGCAAGTTTACTTTACAGCTCCCGCTTCTACGTAATAGTTATAAGCCCGGTTCCCGTAGGTTCAACAACCATTCCCTTACGCAATCCACTTCTTTAATGTAGGAAGAGTGCTTCGTTTCCTTCTTTATCTTATTTACTTATCTTTTATTCCCACTCTCACTCGTACGATTCATTATAGTAAGCGACTTTAGTTAAGAATACCTTTTCCCGAAGTCTATTAAGTTAACCGACCGCTTCTTATAGCCAGTTTAGTACTTAAACCTTAAGATTAACGCTCACCGGCTTAGAATTTAGGATGTTTACGTTAATCTAAACGCGCCAGACGCGCCTCCCATTATCCCGAAAGCGACCCTTAAAAACGCTAAGCAACCCACGTTCTATACAATCTACGATGATCTAATAGCTTAACGCATGGAAAGGTACTAGCTTACTCGGCAACTTTAGGAAGCTGGTAATGATTAAGAGCGAGGTGAAAAGCCGACTATACCAGTAAAACCAACCATAAAAGAGGTCGATAAGGAGCTAGATCGCATCCTTAAGATTAGAACCGCATGATCAGTAAAAGCCTCTTTATACTCGACCGAGTACAATTTACTATAGACTTAGGTCGAGAAGAACACCGATAAGCGACACTAAACGGCCTTATAAAGCTGCGACCTGCAGGGTATCATTAACCTCTAAGGACTTATGCGATTCCTAAAGAACGATCTAGCACTAAGACCGAGTTTAACCTAAGATACTATACGGCAAGAGTACCGAAGGGTGCTTACATAGGCTTCCTTAAGAGGCACTAACAGAGAACGTTAGTTAGCCGAGTTTAGAGACGTTTTAACTCGTGTAAGGGCCTACGGAATTCGCGAAGCCGAAGGCACCCTAGCAGTGAAAGACTTTTTAAGGGCTATGAAGTGAATGGCACCTTAGTAAGCAACTCGTTAATATGAAACTGTAGTGGAACAAGAGGCTAAAGAGCTCCTTATTAAGAGTTTAGAAGCGTTTACAGTGGTGTTTAAAGCTATGCTCCACGAGGAAAAGCTAAACGCCGTAAGTAAAGGCCCGGGCATGTTCTCCACGCTTAGTAGCCGCTTAAGAGATATGCTAAGCGCTTCGAAACCCGCTTCTAATAGTTTAAGTGGACTTAACCAGCACTCATGTCCTTACGAAGACGACCTAATAGTCACTTATCGTTAAAAGGCGGAGAATTGCTTTAACTTAAAATGCGCGCTTACCGGTAAGGCTAGAAGGCGTCCTTACGGTATTTCCGCGAAGAAACGCGAGGAGATCCTAACTCGCCTTCGTTTCACACGTTAAAAAAGCTTACGAGCGAAGTTAATTAAGAAAGGCTAGCTTAATAAAGACGGTACCCCTTATAATAAGGTTAATAGCGGAAAAAACAACTCGATAAGCTACCTTAGTTCGGTGGTCGCCGTGACTATGGACCTAAGCCTTATAAGCGATCTTAATAAAGGTTATAAGATCTATACCGTTATATAACACGCCCGCTACCCGCTGTTAAATAGTATTCTCGTTAATAACTATAATGCTATCCATCTAATTAACAATAAGGACCTGCTCGAACCTAGTTCGTATAAGCCTTATAACAATAATAAGTTAGTAGAAGCCGGTATAATAAGCTTTCTTATCGTTAAAAAGGGACGTTAAGTGCTTAAGAACGCTCTTAATAAGATGAGAGGACCTAACATAAAGGATCTCACGCTTAACGACGTCGCCGTGGTCGATAGGTTTTATATAAATATAGTCTCGGAAGCTCGCCTTCACATAACAAATATCTGGTTTTACGGATTAAATTGTACACTTCGCTTTAAAGAGCTAAAAAGGAGCGTTATAGTTAAGACCTTTATACGTAAGCACAACTTAGTCTTCTTTAAATATAAGCCTCTTTCTCTTTACTATAGCATTCTAACCGTAATTCTAATAAGCGCCGTAAGTACCGTTATGTTTTTAACAATAAGTTTAATAATAAGACAAGTTTTAAGGCGTACGTAACGGCCATCGCAGGATCCGCCGCGCCTTAAGGAAGATTTAAAAGACCTTTAATATACTTATTCAGGGCATTTAGGATTAAAGGCACTTAAAGCACTCGTTATAAGCGTTAAGAACGTTAAGATTAATAGGACAGCTAAGATTAAATGCTAGCAATGCGCTTAAGCGCATGCTAAGTAGCTAGTCTCGTAGCGGACGTTAGAAAACAGATCGATCCGACCATTCTAACGCATTTCCTAAGACCTCTTTAACTTTAAATAAGGTTTTAACAGCTCTTAATAGCTCTTAATAATTAAAGACGAGTATAGTAAAAAGCTTTTTGCATTCCTCCTTATCTATAAGTCGCTTATAAAGATTTTTAACATGATTCGCAATTTTAAGCGCTAAGTAAGACGGTAATATAAACTCTCTATATATAAGATCCGGCAGGATAACGATACGGCCACGATCGGCATACGAGGTTTCACGGCTTACGAGCTATAAGCGTAAAAAGAAGGGATTAATATCGAAATAACCCTAACTAATACGCACGAGCCTAACAGTAAAAGTAAGCGCGTAGGACAAAAGCTTAATAGCAAGGTAAACGCGATGCTAAACGGTGCTAACCTACTAAAGAACCTTTAATTAAAGGTTAATAAAGCAGCGGCATACTTATATAATATCAGCCCTAATCTTACACGCAGAATGCGCTTACTTAACGAGATACTTAATATATAGTTTTAATAGTACTTTCGCTAATACGAACCATATATAGTTAAAGGTCTTACTTAAGATTTACGCTTAAATTAGAGCCGGATTTACGCGTATAGATGCAGAGCGTACCCTCTCGATAAAGCACGCGAGGTAGGAAAGGACAGAAGAGCTTTTAAAACGCGACCGCGAGCTCACATAAGATACTTAATAAGATACGTTACTTTTAAGATTTACAGGATCTAAGTTTCGTAGCTTAACCGCGTTATTATTACCTATAATATAACGTTTAACGAAGAAAAGTTCTATTAACTTAAGCAGGAGAAAAGGGAAGCGCACTTAATTCCCGTTATAAAGGAGGTAGCGAATGGACATAATATTGGAAGCTAACTGTAAGACGCTACGCAGGCCTTATAAATGCTTATATCATAAGATAATATTTACGGTCGAGTATAAATAGAGCCTTAAATTATAATTCATCCGCTTAAGTAAAAGCTCGGGGGTACGGAGCTTCCCGACCCTAGTTAAGACTCGGGGGTGACTGCGGAGGAAGCTGTAAAGGGCGAAGATAAAAGCTTTATCTTTTTTGAAATGCTTATCTCTTTAAAAAAGCCTAATAGCTTTAACGACGGCTTTAATAGCTCCTTTAATAACGTATAAGTTAAACTCCTAACCCCTTAAAGATCTCCGGAACCTTATGCCGGAGGAGACTTAAAGTAAAAGATAAGCTTAAAGCGCGGGGAAAGCCCGTTATAAAGTAAGGACTTAAGGCTTAAGATAAGGGACGATTAAAGAGAACCCCTTTTAATTCCACTTACGGAAGATAAAAAATCTTAATTAACAGCTCCGGAAGACAGCGGAGACGAAGGTAATAGTCCCTTTATAAGCAGCAGTGGAGCTGCCAGCAGTACTGTTACTAATAAAGAGGAGGTTATTTATATTAAAACCGCTTTTATAAGCGTAAGCACGGAGGAACCATACGTAGAAACCCCTTAAACCGAGCAGAACACTTCCTTTAAAGCTCTTAAACGTAAGTACACGAAAAAGGATTATAGTTCCCGAACGCGCGAGAGTAAGAGAATTAAGAAGTAGGATTTAAAGGATCCTCGTAGCTCGGGTGGTGTAAGCGGAGTCTTTACCACGATTATATTTATAAGGACTAAGATTCGCGTCTTAAAACACTATTCCTAATATACCTTCTTCATAACCTTCTTACTTAATTAGCAGAAAGCTATTAAGGAGGGAGATTAGGAGCATAAGACGCTATATGCCGTAATCGTAGCGGCAATATAATAAACGTAAGCGAAGCAGCTAAAAGCTGCCTTAACTAAGAGATTGTATAAGGATAATCTTATTAAAGCACTAACAGTACCGAGGAACTAAAAGGACCTAGTTAAACACCCTTAGCGAAGCGCTTTTATAATGGCTTATAGCAACGAGATTAATAACTTAATTAGTAAAAAGGCTTAAAAAAAGATCCTTCGGTCGTAAGCGAAAGGCAGGCCTCTTCCACTTAAATAGGTGTTCACTTATAAGTTCGATCTAAAAGGCTACGTTACAAAGTATAAGGCGCGTATTTACGTAAGGAGTGATCTTTAAAAAGCCACTCTTTAAGACACTTACGCAGCTACCTTAATGGTAAGAACCTTTAAATTAATAATGGCAATCGCTGCACATTAAGACCTAAAGGTTAAGCAGTTCGACATCGTATAAGCGTTCCTAAACGCTAACCGGGACGATAGTTCTATAATATATTACGAGCTTCTTAAAGGCTTTAAGGAAGAAGGAATATACGTGCAGCTTACGAAAGCCTTATACGGGCTAAAAGACTCACTTTATTTATAGTATAAAGAGTTTTACTCCACTTTAAAGCTACTCGGGCTCACACTATCGGGAGAAGACCCTTGTTTATTTATAAACGCAGATAAAACTATAATACTCGTGTTTTACGTCGACGACTTCTTAATGTTCTACGCGAAGAAGCACTTTATTAAGGCTAAACGCGTGATAAAAGGACTAAAGGGAGCATACGAACTTTATAACGTAAGCGACATTAAGTATTTCTTAAGCGTTAAGGTAATTAAGGATAAAGCAGCTAAGAAAGTTTAGCTTACGCACGATTAGTACATCGAGAAAATAGCCTCTTAATACGACTTAATAAGCTCTCATTACTTCCTATACACGCCTTTACCGACAGCCGAGCTAATGAAATCCACTAAGCAAGCTACCGCTACGTAAGTAAAACGGTATTAAGAGCTTATAAGATCCATCTTATACACAGCTATTATAATTAAACCCGACGTTACGTACGCGTTTATTAAGCTCTCGTAATTCTTAACGAATCTAAGCTTAAAACACCTTAAGGCAGCTAAATAAACCATACAGTACCTTTATAGAATGCGGTTCTTAAGGATATAGTATAAAGGGGTGATAAATAACACGTAAGTCTTACTGATCATAAGAGACGTATCTTTTATAAACGACATTAAGACTAAGCGCTCTATATAAAGGTATACGATAATACTTTTTAACGGTCTAATTAATTAAAAAGCAGCGCGTTAAAACACAGTAACTACATTATCCACTGAAGCAAAGCTCTTAGCCCTCTCCCTAACCGCGAAAGAAGCGATAGCCTTTTAAAGGCTGTTTAAAGAGATCTCCTTAAACCTAAGAGAGCCTTAGAAAGTTTATTATAACAATTAATAAACGATTAAACTCGTAATAAGCGATGGAGAAAGGATTAACACTAAGCTACGTTATATAAACATTTATAACTTATAATTACGTTAAAAATACTCGAGGAAAGCATTCGAAGTTACTTACCTCTCCATAAAAGAGATGTTAGCCGACGGTCTTATAAAGAACCTATTACGGTAGAAGTTCGAACACTTTAAGGCGCTTCTAAACCTTTAAGACACGCGTCACCTTATTAAACTAAGCAAGTAAAATAATGTTAATAAGTAAGGGACAAAGTCCTATACGCTCGCCGGCGCAAACTACAGTAAGGACAACAGGGCGTAACCCGCCCGGCACACGCCGGTGCCACATACAAAAAAAAAAAAAATACAGGATAAGGTTACTAAGCAGTAAGCCTAATGCAACATTTAAAGAAGGTCTCATAAGATGTTATCCCATAATACAGTCATAAATCTCGCCGCACGCGGCGAGGAAGCGCTCTCGGCGCTCGTCTCCTTCATTCTCCTCCTTTAACTCATCCTCATCCTCGTCCTCCTCGACCGGGGAAGCGGCCACAGGCCGCCTCCCCTTACTCACCATAGCCTTCTTTGCCTCGTCCTGCCGGAGCAGGGTGCGAATCGCTTAACGTAAGCCGAATAACGTAAACGCCTTTACGCCGCGGCGAATCCCCGCAGCGAGCTCCCGGGCAGGGCCCTTAACGATTTCGGGGCTAAAAACGTGTTAGCAATAAGCACTGGAAAGTCAGGGAGCAGGAAAACTTACATCGGCTCACAAGGGTGGCTGTGCTGGTAGCAGTAGAAACACCGCGAACTATTTACTGCATCGTAACAAACCTTAGACCCCTTACCCGCTAAGGCGGACCGTAAACAACTAAAACAAAGGTTGCATCTCGTCTTCCCCTTTTTACGGGGAGCTTCTTCTTCTTCGCACTGCAGGAAACGGTTAATAGTAAACAGACAAGAAGAAAGTGAGGCTAAACTCACCTTCCGCCACCAGACTGGGGCGGGGCCCGGGCCGTACCCTTTAACTTAAGGGTGGTCGGGGCGGGAACGCTGTGTAAAGGTCAGAAACATGGTTAAGAAGCTGGAAAAGGGTATATATCTCTTTACAGCCAGGGTTTCGCTAGCGCTTAACGACGAAGAGGACGCCACAGACACAGCGCGAGTAGGCGAGGTTGACCGGGCGAACACAGGAGCAGACCGGGAAAGCCGAGACGATGAAGCAGCAGCACGAGTCGCACGGGCTTTCTTAAGCGCCGCGAGGCGCGCAGCATGGCTCTTCTTACGAGCCATCGTGTTTACAGATGTTATTATTAGGAGGAAAGGAAGGCTTAAGAAAGAAGAGATCGAAGGAGCCTTTTATACGAAGGCCGGGTGGGTCCCCAGAACGGTCACTCTATTGTGAGCGCATTCCTATTGTGCGGTCATTCTATTGTGCAGACTCCCATTGTACGGCTTAAAAAAGGGGATAGTGCGCACCCGAAGACCAATCAGACGGGGTCATGGGTCATAAAGGTGGCGCGATGACGGCTGGAAAAGGGGTTTTAAGATGGACTTAACCGTTTTCTCAAATGGATTTAACAGGTTCAGAAGGACTTCAGCTTACTTTAAGATCATTCTTAACCCACTTACAGATCATCACCAGCGCTACAGACAGTTAATCTCCTACGCAGTAGATCAACTGGGGGGTGTATCGCAGGGTGTGTCTCAGGGTGGTCACGTGGGCTAAGGTACTTCACGTGCTGCTTCAGGTGCGCCTTAAGGCGCACCCCATATAGCTTACTAAGCTCTTTCTTTTGTCATGTATATATACTGCGAGCTTCGCTCACTCTCTTTTGTATCAATTAAGGAACTCTGATTAATACTTCTGAAGCGCTCTTCTCACAGCAAGTCTACTTTACAGCTCCCGCTTCTGCGTGACAGAACTATATAATAAGTGAAAGTATAAAGAGCTTTTAATATTATAATAAATAAAAATAAAAAAGGTTATAAAGTAAGTAAAATTAAGTAATAATAATAAATAATAATAAGTATAACAATAAGTAAGTATACGTTAAAGAGGGAGAGAAATTATTATATTAAGTTTTTTATAATATATAATTATAAAAGAATATAAGCCTTTTTATATTTATATATAGTATTTTAAAATATTCGATGTAATAAACTACTTATAAATTAACTTTTAATAACCGGAAATACTTATAAAATTTATATAATAAGGTGTAACGTATAAAAAGGTGTGAAAATATAATAATAACGTATAAAATTATTTATAATCTTTTAAAAATCTTAAGTTACATTATACTTACGTAATTAACCTTATAATATAATTATACTTTATATAAAAATTTTTATTATTATTAATTAAAAGGTATAATACTTATTATAATAAGTTAAATAAATATTAAATTATAAACTTTTATAAATTTTTATAAATTTTTTATCTTATATAATAAATATGCTTTAAGGTAATTAAAGTATTAAGTAAGTAAGGAATATAGTAAGTACTTAAATAATATTATGTTATAAAGTAAGTAAAATATATATTATAAGTTAAGCATTATTATTAAAAGTTATAGCTTACTTGCACATATTTAATTAAGGTTAAAAGTAGTGTCTTGCTTATATTCTATCTTCTAGCTAGCTAATTGCTGGCCTGCGTAGTCTATATGGGAGGGAGCTTCAGAACAGCTGTTTTATTAATGGATCATCATTCATCTATATTTGTGGGCCTTCGAGCCAACCGGCCAATTAGACTTCTCTAGCTCCTAGGTGCTCCCTATCTCCTGCGCTAAGCGCCCATTCCATGACTTCAGTAGCTTCCATGGCTTCCATGGCTTCCTGTTGGCCAGATCCACTGCTTCCACCTTTATATCTTTAACTAAATAAGCCGCTTCTTAAAGTTTAGAAGAGTGGCGCTAAGCGACTGCATTTAAGTAAGCGACCATTAAATACCAATTTAAGGATATAATGAAGTAGATATTAAGGTTTAAATGCTAGCTAGAAGAAAAAGACTTCTGCGCTTATATAACGTAGCGTATTATGAAGAAATTACTTATAACTTAGTTTCCTTATGAAAGCTACGTAAAAGAGGATTCTATTAAGATAATAGATTAAACTCTATACTCTTAAAATGATTAAACGGATTAGTCCTATGCGCCTTAACCGAATAACACGGCTAATTTATAATAAAGTACATTTTAAAAGACGTTAATAAAGCAACCTTTTACGCACGTAGGAACTAATTTAACACATGGACTAAGAGAAGGCTTATAGGAGTAAATACGCTCAGATAGCACCTCCATCTCGGTCACTTAAGTCTAAGAGCTCTTAAGCACCTTATTAATAGTTCTTAAGGGGTGCGAATTAAGGGCATTATAATGGTAGAATGTAACGCTTACGTATAAGGAAAAATAAAGCATTAAATAAGGCATTACCTTAAGGAGCTACGCGAGGAAGCAGGAGAAAGACTAGTGATCGATTTCCACGATTACGAAGAAGATTAGGAAGGCTATTTTAACTAAATGCTAATAACATGTTACATAACTAGCTATATATAAGACTTCTATTTAAAAGACCGAATCGCGGCATTAATCATCACCGCGTTAAAAATCCTATTAAGCTTATTAGAACGTTAATATGAGATTAAAGTTAAAGTTATCAAATATAATAATGAAATAGTTACTATTAAACTTAAAGTAAAATACTTTATTAAGCTTTAAAGCATTAGAATTAAGCCTTCACCTCCTTATATGTAAACGTTAAATAGCAACGTTAAATGCTTAAAGGGTGTAATAACAGATAAGATACGCTTAATGAGAGTAAAAGTAAAGCTCTTAAGCTAACTTTAAAGAGAGATATTAAGAACTGCGGTATATTTATTAAATTATACGTTAAGATATAAGAACGGATAAAAAACTTCATTTAAAAGCTTTTACTTAAAGGATAGAGAGTAAAGGAAGCTATCTTAAGCCTACTTATAAACATTTAGCTATAAAGCTTACGCCCTTACTATGAAAGCTATAAAGTGGGAAAACTATCAATAACGTATAAATCTAAGGCTTAGATCGATTATTTAATCAGCTATAATTTAACGAACGTTTATTATATTTAAAACTTAATGCTTAATAAGGTCGTAGTTATAAGAGACGTGATTATCGATAAGAAAAGCTTCTTTAATAAGAACCTTTAAAAAATACGAGATGATATTTAGCAAGTCGATTTAAAAGCCTTAGCTAAATGGCTTTAATAAAATGGAGAGTAAGAAAACTAAGATAAGCAAGTCTAACCATTAAAGGAAGATTTTTAAGAAGTAAGAGACTTAAAGGACTTTATAAAAAGCGAATTTAAGGCGTAAGAAGTAATTAAGAATACTGATGCTGGACTATAAGAAGCAGTTAATTAAGGCTTTAAAGATCAGTTAGAGTCAAAAGAGTATATAAAGGCTAGATTTAAGCTTCTTCTTACTTTACTACCCTTACCACTAGCAGTAATACTAATAGC
Source organism: Diplogelasinospora grovesii (assembly GCA_033297225.1). Classification (NCBI taxonomy): domain Eukaryota; kingdom Fungi; phylum Ascomycota; class Sordariomycetes; order Sordariales; family Diplogelasinosporaceae; genus Diplogelasinospora; species Diplogelasinospora grovesii. The sequence continues at coordinate 5,522 of MU853932.1, read as the reverse complement.
TATAATAACCTCGCTAAAGAAGCCGCCCTTTTTGGACCTTAAAAGACGCTCTATAAAAAAGGAAGAAGTAGTGAATTAATTAACGCGGGAAGAAGGGAAATAAACCTTAATGCCTTAACTAAGCATAAGCTAATTAAGGTTATAAGAAAAGATAATACTTTAACTAAGCCATAACGTAGGCTAATTAAGGTTAAAGGTTCTTAACAGTAATATTAAGAGAATATAGTTAAGCGCAAGCTAATTAAGGTTAGAAATAAGCACTGAGAGTTAATTGAGCATAAGCTAATTAAGGTTAAAGCATACCTTAACTGCTTTAAAGATACATTACATAAAATGCTAATAAGGCGCCTTCTTCATAAGGACCCGGGTAAGAAAGGTAGTTAATTTAAGATAAAAGGTCTTTATAAAAGCTATTATAAAAAGGTTATTAAGGAAGCCTCAGTCACTACATTGTAAAGACCTCTTACTACTTTTAAAGAGCTATAAAGAGCTTAAGAACCACCCTTTAAGAAAACTATTTAATGAAGTAAAGAAAGTATATTTATAAAGTTATAAAGATATAAATTCTTAAGTGGAAATTAGCTTAAGAGACTTAAGAGCTAAAGGACAAAAGATCTTAAACTGTAAGTGGGTATATATATATAAATTTAATAAGTATAGTAGGTTTAAGAAGGTTAAGGCGAGGCTTATTATAAGAGGTAATTAACAGCTTCTTAATTCTTATATAAGCAGCTACGTAGCGACCTTAATAAGAAGATTCTTTCGAACGCTAATTATTATTATAGCTCGGTATGATCTCGAGCTATTATAATATGATGCAGTTAATGCTTTCGTGAACGTAAAACTCGATAAAGAGGTATTTATAAACATGCCTCCTAGCTATCGAAAGGCTGGAATAATACTTAAACTTAAGAAGGTGCTATATAGTTTATAGCGCTCACCACTACTTTAATAATGATTACTTACTTAAACCTTATGTAAACTTAGTTTCTAACTAATATTATATAAACCTTGTTACTTTATTAAGGATAAAGTGCTCCTTTTCTTTTACATTAACAATATAACCTTAACGTTCCACGAGAAAGATCGAGCTAAAGCTCTCTCCTTAATTAAATAACTGAAGTAAAGATATAAGCTCACTAAAGAAAAAGAATTATAATGGTTCCTAAGCATTAACGTGCTTAAAGATAGAGAAAAGAAGCTTATTTAACTATCTTAATTATCTTACATTGAGAAGATTATTAATTTAACGTAAATAAAGTAGGCAGCAAGCACCTTAATAGCTAAAGAAGAGCTCTTCCCTTTTAAAGGCTTAGTTAATAAGGCCGACATTATCACGTACTTACGGAAAGTAGGTTCCTTACTATACGCAGCGGTGATTATATGGCCCAATGTTACCTTCGCTATTTCGAGGTTAGCCCACTACATAATTAATCCTAGACCTGAATATCAGGCCACAGCAGATAAGGTGCTCCTATACTTATAAGAAACACAGTATCTAACGCTCTAATATAGCGGAGAAAATGATTTCCGAGTCGCAAGTAACGCTTCATTTACTAACAATATGGTCGATCGAAAAAGCTCTTAAGCCTATACGATGAAGCTATTTAAAGGGATGATTAAGTAAAGAGCTAATAAACAAGACACGGTTACAACGTTAATAATAAAGGGTGAACTACTAGCCCTATTATAAGCCGTGAAGGAAGCTCTCTTTATAAGCAGATTGCTTAAGGAACTAAGAGTTGAAATCGATGCATGCATATAAATAGAGTGTAATAACTTACAAACCATTAGGCTAATGCACGTAAAGATCGCTACCCTTATGACTAACCTATGGTACGTGGATATTTATAACTACTAGTTACGCTAAGAAGTCTAAAGAGGGAACATCACAGTTTGTTACACTAAAAGCACTGAGATGATGGTAGATGGAATGATTAAAGCGCTGCTAAAGGGAGCATGAGAAAGCTTCCTAAAGCAGATGAACTTAAGGAATATCGAAGAAAGGATCACTGAGCAATGGAAAGAAGTTCTTAGTAAAGCAGAAGATATCATGGTTAATGAAGACTATGAAGATTGAGAATAGCCTCACATATCTGGTTTAGGCGCGCCTTATAGGCTCACTTAAGGGGGTGTATTAGATTAACTAGAGTAAGTAGTGAGGCGCTTAGGGAAGGAAGACCCCTTAACTAGGGTTTAAACCAGTTTAAGGCTAGCTTAAGGAACACGTAGTAGCACCTTTTTAGCGTGTGGTAAGGTAGCTTACACGCATTGCACCTAAGCTTATCCTTAGACTTGCTTCAAGCAGACTTCCTTTCTTCTACTTCCATCCTTCCCACTTAAAGCTTCAGGCTGTTATACCATTCTTTAATGCTGGTTCTAATAGGATATAAGGTTCTAACGAGATATAAGCTGATTATTAACGTAACCTAGTTCTTAAGGGCTTTAATCCTATCAGTCTCTTTATCGTAGTTAGCTTAGTCTTATTTACAGAGCGAGAGTGCCACTTAATAGTTTACTCGTTCTTTAAACGAGAGCTTTACAATGCTCTATGATTCGTTCGGTGGTCTGAGTTCCTTCCTCTTTTCGTATGCACCCACTTATGGTCTCTAAGGCTTGGTGAGGAATTCCTCTTAATCGTAAATTTCAGGGTTGATCTTATCCTATAGTTAGGATGCATTTGCCTTTAATTTGAACTCGTCATTCTAATCTTCCCAGTCCTTAGAGCTAGCGAGGAAGATCTTCTTGTCATTTGTTAACATGGTTGTTTTAGTGTTGTTAGGTGCTTATAAGTAGTAGACAGTGGTGTTAACGCAGGGGAAGTCATCTGCGAGCCAGGCTCATAACTATTGAAAGTCACGGCTTACTTGCACATATTTAATTGAGGTTAAAAGTAGTGTCTTGCTTGTGTTCTGTCTTCTAGCTGGCTAATTACTGGCCTATGTAGTTTATATGGGAGGGAGCTTCAGAATAGTCATTCTATTAACGGATCATTATTTATCCACATTTGTGGGCCTTCAGGCTAACTAGCTAATTAGACTTCTCTAGCTCCTGAGCACTCCCTATCTCCTACGCTAAGCGCCCATTCCATGACTTCAGTAGCTTTTATAGCTTCCATAGCTTCTTATTAGCTAGATCCACTGCTTTCACGTAGTTAAGGGGTCTTCCTTTCCTAAGCACCTCATTGCTTACTCCAGTTAATTTAATAATTATATATTAAAATATAATTAAATATATTAATACCTTTTATACTTATATAATATTAAAGGTTTTTAATAATACTTATATATATTAAGTTAAGGATATAATTATAATAATATATATAAAAGTATATAAGTATAATAAGTAAAGTAACTTCTTTAATTTATATTTTTTTCTTTATTATATTAATTATTAATATATAAAAAAGATAATAAAAAGCCTTATATTAAGGCTTTTTAATTATAAAAATGCATCTTAAACTTAAGTAATAATTAATAGTATTTATATATATAAGTAAATATAGTGATAAGGGATTTCTTAAGGTGCGAGAATTATAATTAACTGAATTAAAATAGTTAAGCACGTAGAAAGTAATATTAACTATATAGCTAGAATTAACTATATAACTAAGTTTAACTATATAGTTAAAAATAATAGTATAATTAGCTTTAGCTACATAGTTAAAAATAATAATATAGCTAGCTTTAACTATATAGTTAAAATTAATAGTACTAATAAGCTTAACTATATAGTTAACTTTAACTATATGGTTAGAAATAATAGTATAACTAGCTTTAATTATATAGTTTAAATTAATAGTATAATTAAAATTAATAGTATTAGTAAGCTTAACTATATAGTTAAGATTAACTATATAGTTAACTTTAACTATATGGTTAAAAATAATAATATAATTAACTTTATCTATATAGTCGAAATTAATAATATTAATAAGCTTAACTATATATTTAAGATTAACTATATAACTAACTTTAATTATATGGTTAGAAATAATAGTATAATTAACTTTAATCATATAGTTAGAATTAATAGTATTAATAAGCTTAACTATATAGCTAGCTTTAACTATATAGTTAGAAATAATAGTATAATTAGCTTTAACTATATAGTTAGAATTAATAATATTAATAAGCTTAACTATATAGCTAGAATTAACTATATAGTTAGGATTAATTATATAGTTAGGATTAACTATAAGTTATCTTACTATAGCTATTACTATTATGCTAGCCCGGCCGGCTTAACTATTTACTTTAATGAATTCGTTAAGTATAATCTATAGCCAGATTTAATCCTAGCTATATAGTTAAGCCCACTAATACTATTAATTCTAACTATATAATTAAAGCTAACTATATTATTATTTCCAACCATATAGTTAAAGCTAACTATATAGTTAATCTTAGCTATATAATTAATCTTAACTATATAGTTAATTTTAACTATATAATTAATTTCATTAATATTATTAATTATAATTATATAGTTAAAGTTAGTTATACTATTATTTTCGACTATATAGTTAAAGCTAGCTATATAATTAAGCTTATTAGTATTATTAGTTTTAACTATATAATTAAAGCTAGCTATATTATTATTTCTGATTATATAATTAAAGCTAATTATATAATTAATCTTAACTATATAATTAATTATAACTATATAGTTAATCTTAATTATATAATTAATCTCATTAATATTATTAATTTTAACCATATGGTTAAAGTTAATTATACTATTATTTCCGATTATATAATTAAAGCTAGCTATATAATTAAGCTTATTAGTATTATTAATTACGATTATATAATTAAAGCTAGTTATATAATTAATCTTAATAATATTATTAATTTTAACTATATAATTAAAGTTAATTATATTATTATTTTTAATTATATAGTTAAAGCTAACTATATAGTTAAGCTTACTAGTATTATTAATTCCAACTATATAGTTAAAGCTAGTTATACTATTATTTTTAACTATATAACTAAAGCTAATTATATTGTTATTTTTAATTATATTATTAAAGCTAACTATATAATTAATCTTAACTATATAGTTAAGCTTATTAGTATTATTAATTTCGACCATATGGTTAAAGTTAACTATATAGTTAATCTTAATTATATAGCTAATTCCGATTATATAGTTAAAGTTAATTATACTATTATTTCCAACTATATAATTAAAGCTCGCTATATAGTTAAGCTTATTAGTATTATTAATTTCAACTATATAATTAAAGCTAGTTATACTATTATTTCTAACTATATAGTTAAAGTTAATTATATAGTTAATTTTAACTATATAATTAATCTTATTATATAATAATCTATGTAATAATTTATATAATAATTCATATAATAATTTATATAATAATTTAATCCTAATTATATAGTTAATCTTAGTTATATAGTTAATTGTTGGATGCACAAGTTGAACTGTGCCCCAGGAAAGGATGTCACGTGACAGGCCGCAGGCCGGAAGCAGTGGAATGAGCGCCTCAGGAATGCGGG
>MU853931.1:0-74575 GCA_033297225.1 Diplogelasinospora grovesii | reverse complement strand
CCGTTGGCTATTTACACATTTGATTTTGGTTGGCTAACTTCAACTATTTACCTATCAGGGGCATGTGGATTGAAGTAGGTGGAAGGCCAACTCTGGCGTTTGTTGACTTTGTTTTATTAGCACGATTCAGGGGGGGCAAAAGGGGTGGACAGGGGGCTTACGCTGGTAAAGTTATCAAACACTTTCACGCTGATCAACGTCGCCTGTTTAGCTACGCCGTAGGTACGAGACCCGATGGTACCGGCGGTATGTGTACCGTGGCCCATGTTATCCACAAACGGGATGTTCAGGTCTGCCAGGGCGTTATACCCCAATTGTGCCCGACCTTCAAACTCGACATGGTTGGCATTCATTCCCGTGTCAATGCTGTACGCAAACGTGCCGTTGCCCATGCCGGCGTCGGCAAAGATGTACTCGGCGCGTTGGGCTTTTTGTGGGATATACTGCCCAGTCCCCAGGGCGCATCTGTCTCGTGGGAAGTGTTGGGCTAGGGTTACTTTTTGTCAGGCTCTACTGTTGCAACCTGCACACCGAAGGAGAGTTAGCACGGGTAAAGAAGGAGGGAGGGGGGCGGGGGGGGGGGACTTACCCAGAGGTTTCGTCCAATCTTGGCAGCGGTAATAACACTGTCGAAGGAACCCGAGTATGCCTTGAACTTGTTAATGCTGTACCTCTTGATGACACCGGTGGTGTTGGTCTCGAGGCCATGTACGTGGTTACGGTGGACACGGTTGACCCATCTCATGTGTCTGTCGATGACAGCGGGAGATGCGTCGGGCTTTAGCATGACGATATACTGATTGGGTACAACTGGGGAAATAATCCTACCCCAGGCGGGGAGGACAAAGACTCCCACCAGGAGAACGAGCCGCCAGAGGCTCATCATCTTGCTCGGTCCTGAGAGCTGATCTGGGCTGGGATATCTGGATAACGATCGAGATGCCGAGCATAGGTTACCGTGTAAGGCTCTCAGTGGAAGGGATGAGTGGAAGGAAGCAAGTTGTAGAGAATTGGATGCCAAGATCTGGGGCAAACTTTTATAGCCAAAATCATAATCTGTTCAGGATCAGGGAAGTGATGTCATGTGCCCATGCTGCTCAGATGACATACCTAAAAGCTCAGGGACCCGACTCTTTTTTTCCCCAACTTACCTAGGTAGACAGGTCAGGTGTTCAGCTCTCGTGATGCAACTAAGACTTCAATTGCGATTATCTGACAAGGTACTAGGCAACAGCTAGTTCAAGCAGCTATCATCGCTCTTGGCCATTCTAAGCTACCTACTTATACAGGTAGGTCACGTACCAATACTCAGCGATGTGCGTCATGGGAAAAGGCCGGCAAGAAGCGAGAAGTATCAAGATCACAAATGCGGCAGCAACCAGGAAAAAACCACAAAATTTCTCTCGAGTGGGAGATAGCGAGCCATAGGCAAATGAGGGGGTTTCCATGAGTTATAAACACATTGTATCAGAGCACTGAACCACTCAACCCAGGCTGAGAATGATTGACGTAGAAGAACGTGAATCTGTTCAGTAACTTGTGTGCTCACATCCTCTCAACGTTGAGGCTTCACCACTACCTACCTCTCAGCGACTTTCAGCTTCACGTGTGAAATTTAGTGGAGAGGCGGCTTGCATGAAGTAATACTACCAGGTATGAAGCCAAGAAAAGAATAAAACTCTCGGGTCGGTGGGCCGGGACCATGTGACTCCGGTTCCTCGTGCACGAGGAATAATTAAAGGAAGCTTGCGGGTACGCGGCAAGGTAATGAGATGGCTGCTACATGGCCACAGATATTGGTAGACAGCGACTTCACGAAGACTGGGTACGTAGGCAGCAGGCAGAAGTAGCCCAAGGTAAGTCGATGCCATAAACATCATTTACTGTAAAGGTAAGGTATGTACATAACTGCTGTTGCTTGTTAAGCAAGGCAAGGTGCAGGTGCCAGTACCAAGCATCTAAGAAGCCAAGTCAAGCAACAGTCCCCAGTCGCCCTCCCGATCGCGACGGATCTCTATCGGACACTTCTTGTTCTTTGCCTCCGCATACAGGATATCACCCTTGAAGTAAACCAACACACCACCCCTACCATCTCCCCTGGCGGTGATCCTGTAGAGGGGCCCTTCAGCATGCACCTTCTTGCGCTCAGGGATGAATTGCAGGTCGTTCTCCTGGCACCAGTCCTCGATGACATGCCTGTACGTGACCTCCTCTTCCGGCTGTTTCCTTTCTCTAACCGGTGTTTCCGGGGCGGCGCTGCGGTGGTGGTGCCGATGCCTGTGGCGATCCTCCTTGGCTCTGTAGGCAGGGGCCCGCTCGGGGGGCTTGAGCTCATTCTTGGCGCGGTCACCGAGGTCAAGAGCCTGCTCAATAAGAACAGTGCCCTTTTCAAACTCGGCCGTGATAGACGGCAGATTCTTGATCTCCTCCGGAAAGACATCGTCTTGCCACCACTGGAACCACTGCCCGATCTCATCATAGTTTGCTTCCTCCAGAAGAAGCCAGTGATAAAGGGCCTCGTGCCACAGCGGAAAGACTTCGCCGACGACGACCTCCCCAACCATGGACGGTGACATAACGTCGAGCCATTTGAAGATACCCTCGAGCATCCCAAGATACGGCTCCTGGTCCTGCGGGTCGACGCGGAAGCTGGCCTTCATGTACCGTGCCATGCTGGGCAGGACGTGGTTCATGATGAGCGGAGCCCACTGGTCGCGGCTCTTGCTTGGGCGGAGCACTTCTTTCCACTTCTTGAGTCCAGGGATGACGCCGCGGTCGAATTCCCATACATCAATCAGTTGCCGGAACTTGCGCTTCACGTCGGCGACCAGGCCAGTCGAGGCCTTGGGATCGAGGTGAACCGAGGGTAGGAAAGGCAGCCACGGGAAGATCCAGCCGTGGGGGAGGTTGTGGGTGTGTTTCTTTTTTGGATGCCATTTCTGAACGGCTTCTTCCAGTTTTCTGACAACGTCCTGCTCTAGTAACTGTGTGCGCACAAATGCCGGCATGAGCTTTCCCCACACCTCGAACAAGGTGATCAGCTGGTCCGGTTCCCTCACGTCCCACTCTCGGACAGCAGCTGCGACGGTCGGAAGCCAGAGCTTGTACATCATCGTCTCATATGGGGTTGCGGTAGCCTTGCGATGTGCCTTCTTGGTCTGCTTGTCGAGACCGAGAAGACCGCGGATGGACATGAGACTGTCAACAAAGCTGGGCTTGGGCTCCTTCAGGGGTTCCCAGAGCTGAAGGAATTCTTTGAACGTAGGATAGATTGCCGCGACAGCCAACGATGTGAGCTCATCTTTGAGCTGCGGTAGCATAGAGTCGGAGAGGGAGTCGTTGGCGTCCTTGAATCCAACCATGACGCGATTCAACCTCCAGCTCAGGTCCGCCTTCTTGTCCAGCTCCCCGCTTTCTACGGGCTCGAGTATGGTTTCGCACGCTGTTGTCACCGACCTGTTAGCCTGGAGGCTGGCGTCAAGGTCCCCGAGCTCTTGCCGCTCTTGTTGGAGTTGCAGTTCGAGATACGCCTTGCGCTCCTGAAGGCTCTGCCACTCCTCGAGAATCGCCATAAAATCGTTCTGCGCTCTTCGCATAAGCTTCCGTGACTCGGCGGCTTCGGTTGACTCCGCAGGCACAGCGCCGCTTGTCGGGGTCATCAGGCCAGATGAAGAGGTGAGCATCTTCTTGCCGGGGCCAGTCAAGTCGAGGATCGGAGTGAAGGCGTCGGGAATGTTGAGCCCCGGCGCAGTCTTCTTGATCTCGTCAAGGGTGAGGTATCTCGGTTTCTGGCGGCGTGGTGTGCTAGCACCGCTAGGAGTGCCGCTGCTGATTCCACCGCCCAATGCCTTCTTTCTGCGCGCTGCTCTCTTTTTCTTCTCTTCTTCGTCCGAGTCCACCACAACCTCGCCACGTAGACGCGCCTGCCGTTTCTCCTCTTCTCTCTCCTGCTTAGTCTTTTCTTTGACAGCACCCAAACCAGCGCCCTGAGGCCGCAGGTTCGCCTCGATGATGACATGCCGACCTTGGCCTTCTTTGCCCAGACCCCGACCCTCAACATATCCCATCTTGGCCATCATGCGTGCTCCAAATGACTTGCCATTGATCTTTGTCTTGCCTCCCTTTGCCGGACCGAATGCGCTGGGTAATGCGACGCGGGGTGCAGGGGACTCGTCGTCGTCCCTGACCAAGAGCGTGGGCTGCATTGCAGATGTCGGCGTGAAGCCCTTTCCGAGCGGCGTGCCACTTTCGAGCGAGGACTTTATAAAGGTCTTTTTCGGTATGTTGTTTTCCTTTGGTAGTGGCTGTTGTTGAAATGAAGGTGTCCATCCTAGGCCTTGCGCAGGGCCGGCCGAAGCCCCTTTGAAGCCCAGGCCAACTCCAGCCGTCCCTTCATCCTCCTCATCTTCATCCTCCTCTTCGTCCGCGGCAATTGGTTTCATTGTGTTCCTAAGTTCTTCGTCTCCGTCATCTTCGTCGCCTTGGTCGTCGTCGGCGTCCTCCTCATCATCAGACGCCCGTGCCTTGTTGCCGGAAGTCACGAAGCTAACCCCTTTGTTGCGCAGGTCTTTCCGCTTCCATCTCTTTGCCGGCCCCTCATCTTCGCTCTCTGAACCGAATATCCCGAGGGCGGCGCTTTCTTTGGCGTCGCGACCAGTTCGGCGCCGTTTTCGAGGGTTGTGGTCGGCAAACTCGCTGTCGTGTGGATTCCGCGATGGCATCAAGTACACGTCATCCTCGTCGGCATCGGAATCTGAGGACGAGTATTCAGCGGCACTCGCCTTTGTCAGTTTCGCCTGCATCTCCTCGAGTCTGACCATCTTTCCAGTAAGTGTATCCTATGTGGATGGTAGATAAAGACCTTGGACTCGGATCGCAATGACACAATGAACCACCTCGCGACGTGCCTGCCGCTTTGGTGGCACTCTTAAGTTTTGGCGCGATTCCTTATCTAATCAGAACCGCGCTGCGAATTGGGAGCTTGGCCCCCTGGCCCACTCAGAACTGGAGCTCACGAAGCTTTCCACTCTGGCAAATGTAGCCTCGCTTGACATTGGGAGCCTTGCCTTGGAAAGACGACAACTCAAGCGAGTCGGGTCAGAATGCTCCATTAAATACATCAAAATGGAGCTAATTAACTGGCATTTTTCACGCGACAATCCGTTCAGCGGTCGGGAGGATGAAACACTGGCTGTGCCCATTATTAATGCACCTTACGTGGAGTGCTTTTGGGTGCCTGTATTTCATCGTCCACCTGCTGTTGCAAACAATCCAAATGCGAGAAGCTTTTGCGAAGAAAATTCATGCAGTTGCTTCCACGACAAGTCACCGTTGTACTTGAGATTGAAGTTCTCGTTCACACGCGCTAAAGAACTATCCAAACGGAAAATGTGATTTTATAAAATGGGTATCTCGATATGCTAATAAACAGTGTTTGCCATGCCCTGCGATTCCCGCCTTGCAGTTGCCTGCCACAATTACTGTGTACCTTCTTTTTCACGCCATCAGATACAAATGTTAACAAAGGACTGTGGTTCTCCTCTCAAGCAGTTGCCCGCACTTTTACCAATGTTTCTTGCCTCTTCCCACTGGATTGCTTATTTGCGGTGCTTTGAAGCTTGCTGGACTTTTTTTTTAGTCGCAGCTCCAGGAAGTGACTGACAGTGCTCTTGACCTGCTCCTCGTAGCTGGCAAACTCGAAGCCGAATGTCTCTTCGGTGAGACTAGCATCAATTGGGATCTCCGTTGTGTCGACGTTGCCGTTCATGACGAGCAATTTGCTCTTTACCGCCTCCGGAAACTCCTCCTGCACTATCGTCTTCGCATCGTTCCACCGTGAAGGTTGGCTGAGGATGTAGCTCTGGTTGCCCAGCACCGTCGGATCCAGCGACGAGACGTGAGCATGTGCGACATCCTCGGCGTGCACTGTTGCGCCTGCATAAGGACCAAACTTCTGGCCCAACAACATGGCCAGCACAACGGCGTTGGTGCCCTGCATGGCCTGCCCCGGGGTGGTGGCTGCATCGTTGCGGCCGATGACGAAGCCTGGATGCAGGTGCACGACGTCGAACGGAGGGCGTTCGCGCTCTATGTATGCTTCAGCCTGCTGTAGTGCGGCAACCTTGGACGCGGCGTACGCGGCGAACTCAGAATGGTATGGACCTTCGACAAACGGTATCCGATCGTATGGGGTGACGGCGTATCGTGGATCTCGCGGTCGAGTCCCTTCCATCTCTGCAACGGGGATGAGAGCAACAATCGAGCTCGTGATGACTACCCGGCGTACGGTGCCGCTGAGGTTGGCCGCCTCCAGAAGGTTGAGCGTGCCGCGGACAGCGGGCTGGATGAAGTAAGTGTCATGCTGGCTGAGCGGCACCCTGTTGCCCGTGACCAGAGGCGACGCGACGTGGATCATGTGGGTGACACCTTCCACGGCATCATCGTAAGCGCCGGGAGCTGTGATATCGGGCACAATGGCGAATGTGAGTCGGGGTCCAGGGTTCAGCGCTTGTATCTGTGGTCGCGCCAGAACCGCGGCCCTCTTCGCTTCCGACCGAACGGCAGCGCGGACGCGGTATCCCGCACGGAGCAGGCGGAGCAGTGTGCACGAGCCGATGTGACCCGTAGCGCCTGTGATCAGGACGAGATCTCTTGATGAAACCATCATGAATATGACTGCTAGGGCGGTACAGCTGGGGCTTTGTGGTGTTGCTTGGGTTCGTAAGGGGGAATCTTTGCTCGAGACTTAGGTCTAGCTGTTATTGAGAACACCATCTTCAAACTGGCGAGCTGGGGTTGATGTGATATTTGAACCATTTCCGAAAAAGGGACGGCACCCGGCAGCTCAGCCCTAAGGGGAAAAGCAGAAAACTGCTTGTCTCCTGAGGACTCCTGATGGAGGGCGGCGTGCACCCCAGCGGCACTGCAGCTCTGCGATTGGAAGAATTCAGCCACCATTAACTGCGATGGCCTGCCAACTGCACGACTAGTGATGCGCCAGCGGACGAGCCGACATGCTGGAACCAGCTAGACCTCAAGCCACATGTTTGTAACCGGTCTTTGTCAATCATGTCAATGACCACTCTGGAACCATGCGCTCGCCTGCTGCCGAGAGGCGCGGGAGGGTGGGATCGAGGCCCAACGCCTCCCTCGCTTGGCGGGACTTTCGCAATGCAGTTTTCCACCCGTCCAGCCGACCTGGAACATTTCGCGAGATGGATTAGCGCTAGAGTAGCCCGATTCAAAATGAACTCTGGAAAGGACCTGCATATCGACGGCGGTCTGGAACTTGTCCATCCCAATGCTTGCGGATGTTTGGCATTTCAGCTGACATTGACCGCGACATTCGCGCGGGGGAGGGACGGGTCCGTGCCGCCACGCGCTGTGCTGGGCCACAGCATGTGAATAGGAAAGACCATCACCTAAGCTTTCATTGGCAGCTCCTTCCAACTGCATCGGCTTGATGCATGTACTGTACTTCAGCAGATGGATGCAACCAACTCTGGTGCCTTAGAGTTTTACTTCGAGCTCAGTGGTTCAGACCTGACAATCCAGCAGAATGTGCATCGGTCTTTTTGCCAACCGACCCCCGACATGTTTGTGAGACCCACGTGTGGTGCGGCCGTTGATCCAAATTGTCACTTTGAGACATGTTAGTTTATCTGAAGGTCGCAACATTTCCACGCGAGACACTGACGTTGCCAGTCTCAATCCCAATGCGCATTTGGCCCAAAACGTATCAATTAAGGTACCATTGCAGCGATGAGAGCGATGCTGGGGGCCTGTCTGCAGAACGAAAGGCACTGTAGAGGGAAACGGCCCCAAGCAGACATGCAAAGAACTTGGGCGCTCTCAAATCAGGAAGATGCACTACACGTCTACAGATATGTCTTGACGCCGCATGCAATATGCCTAATCGGGCGAAGTTTCCTATCTGGCAAAGCCCCTTTAGTGTTCTTAGGAAACTAATGCCAAGCGAAGGTGGTTTCATGATGTATGTATTAGTGAGGTCAGGTAATGAATGACCTGCCTCGATATATGCAGGCAGATACAGACCAAAGCCAGGTTAGGCTACTCCCAATACAGACCTGACAACTACCTGTTGATACCTATGCAGGATTATACGAGTGATGCATCAAGCTTGGGGGCCATACCTTGCTTATTACGCAACACACTAATGCGGTGTTAAGGAGCATCAAACTGTCAAGAGTCGTCAGACACCAGTCACGATCCTTCGTTCAAGTTCCGAGTTCACCAATCCCCATCACAGCATCTTATGACGCGGCCGCCTCGATACTTGAAGGCTTTTGTCGTGTCATGTCATCTTGTGTCGAAGTAACCTTCGCACCTATGCAGGGCTGAATAAGGTAGGTGTGGTGTCAGACGACCGAGTTATCAACCAGCCAAGCCCCTCACAAAGATCCGAGTACGTATGCACTCGGTACTTGGACGAGTCGGCTTCAGGAACTCCAAACTTTCAGATGCTGGAGCTGTGTACGCGTAGTCCATACTTGGCATTTACTCATCTCTTACGTGCGAAGCTTACTCCTCACACACGAGTGCATTGATGCGTAGTCTGTAGTTGGTCGATATGTAATCGCCGTTTCGTTTCAGAGCTGCAAAGATGAGGCTCGATCTGACTCCTTGTCTTGTAAAGTCGGCTAAGGTTGCATCTAGATTGGTCTAGTGCAACCCCCCCCCCAACGCAAAGCTGATCGGTTTTAGCTGCTCACGCGGCTCCAAATAGAGTTATGTGGCGTTGAGACTCGGCTCCCCAGACCGAGCCACCTTTACCACCGTAAGCGGGATCTGCATGTTTCTGTCTGGGTTACGTCCGTAGGGCTAACGAACGCTCAATGGATGAGTCGTCTGCTGTACTGTAGACGGTTGACAGCGGCAAGTGATTGACAAAAAAGTAGACCCGTGCAGTTACTGGTTGATCACTAACAGTGCCCTGCCACCATAAGCACGGCTGTTAGCGATCGACCGGCAACTGCCCGGGTCTGCAGACTATTTTTTTTGTCAATCACTTGAGCGGTCAGACGCTGTCCAGAAGACTGCGTGTCTCGTTTGTAGACTCCGAACCCGAGGAACATACCTGTGCCTTTACGTACGTTGCAAGATGCGCAGGGCCAAGCCAAGACATCTCGGAGGAAACATCACAAGTTGTCACCGAAGCTCCGATTGAGACATGGGGTACGGGAAGCTAACTGTCTCACGATTAAGCAATGGACTGAGACTGCAGGGTCTCCGATAGAAGAGAGGGCGCGGGGTATCGGGCGAGGGGTTCGCCGATGCGGGGCAGACGGACTGCCAGAGGACGGGAGTCGCCGGTCACCAGCCGCAGGAGACACCTGAGCCACAGGTATCCATGTACGCACTGCGCCATCGTCCACACTGGCATCTCTGCCAAGAGATCTCCCAAACCGAGGTTGCCAATGATTCCTCTTTTTTGTATTTTCCATCTAGTTCTGGGTCGACGCTCAGCAGAACACACTACAACTACCTACACAGCGTGCAGGTAAATATGACACGCACCTCAAGCAGCACGTTCCATCACGGAACTGCATGGACAAAAAACCATGCTATACTGCCTCTAACACAGGGACATGAAGGCTCAACATTCATGGAGCATGAATGTAAGATGAAAGAGTCAGACCTATGATAGCTATTTAACGCTCTTATTAACTCTAACCTGGAGAAGAATTCAACCTCTTACTAGTATGGTCTTGAGTCGAGAACGGGAGCTAGCTCCTAAAGAGTTAATCTGATTCTGGTGGCATTCATCATGTCTCCGCATATCGTTCTTGTATCCTACTACATGATGTTTCCCTGTCAACTTTGCGGACGCGGAACTTTTGATTCCATAGGTACCACTACTACCATGCTATTAGTTCAAGAGGTAACGAGGGTCATCAGTCATCATCGTAGCTGTAGACTAGTGTTGTTGCCCTGCATTTAACCAAGTCCACAGTTAAGGATGCTGAGAATGAGGATATTCAGGAGGTCGTGGTCATACCTGCACATAACACGGGATTGCTTCCCTGTAAAAATTGAGTAGCAGAATTCAGAATTGAATATCTCTAATCTCATGACTTTATCTGGGTACTTCTAAGGAAAGCATGTATGCTCTAGAAAGCTACGTATTAACTGATGGTATGATCTCTACGTAGGTAGCCACTCGTATTCTGGCTCTATCACCTTTAACCTGCCCACTGTATTTTGAAAAGAAACAACAAACCAACCCCTGCAAAAGAAAACAGCGAAAAAAGGAGACCAAGAAAAGGAGAGGAGGTATCACATCCACATGCCAGCTTGCTCCCCGAACCGCATGATGCGGTCATGCAGCTCGCCATTCCTCACCGCCTCGTAGATCTCACCGGCCATGGTTCCCAGGATCTTGCCGCGCATGGGGTTGGCATCCTCCATGTCCTGGTACACATTTCCGTTGGCACGAGAAAAGTTCTGCGCGTCACGGTTGGGAATGTTGTTTCCGGGGCCGTTGACGGATGCGCCTGACTGCTGCTCCTGCTCCCGCTTGGCAAGTAGGAGAGGGGGGTGGTCCTCCACACCACGGTTGAGGGGGATGCCCAGCTCCTTTCGCACAAAGTCGTACACCACTTTGGATGCAGGGCTGATCCATCCCGCAGTGGTCTGCTTCTTGAAGAACTCGGTCCTCGTCTCCCGGTATGCATTCAAGAGAGCCTCTGACACGAGCGTCTGGTAATCTTGCAGCAAGCGAAGATTCAGGTTGGACGCATCGAACTCTTTGGATGCTAAATGCTGGACAAAGGTGCCCAGCGACTCTTGAGCCACAGCGCCAGCGCGTTGGGCGGCGTCCAAGTGGGAGAGCTCGTCCCATCGCTGCAGCAGCGTCTGCGTTGTCTTCGTCAAGAGATACCCCTTCTTCTCCAACACAACCTCCTTTACATCCTCATCTTCCGCGCGAGCCAAGATGCTCTCGATCGCAAGGCCGAGGTCATTAGCCGCGACCTTGCGGAATTCGAGCAGTATGCAGCGCAGGTCTAGGGCCTGGCAGAGAGTGTAGATGTAGGTTGCGGCCATGAGCGACAGGACCTCCACCGCCTCTAGGGCGTACCGTGCAGCGACGAGCGCCATGGAGTTGACTGACTGATTGGCCATCTCAGCGATCTGCACATGGGTGCTGACTGGTTTGGCAAGGTATGCTAGCTCAGACATGTATGCCGCCATGTTCACGTCGAATCCCTTGAACGTGAAGCTTTGGCTCGGCTCGTCGGCGCTGAGGTTCGGAGGTAGTCCCTTGTTCGTCATATTGTTAATCAGCTCCGAGCTCTGCGCAAACAGGAGCCGGCCGAGGTTCTGTAGCGCGGTCATGGTCTTTTCCATAGCTGAGGTTATAGCCATGGCTTGAAAGTTGCCGCCATGGTGTATGCGCTTCCCCTCAACGTCGATGAGCGGGTTATCGGTGGTGGAATTAAGCTCGACCTTTACCTGTTGTGTGGCGAGCTTCAGGTCCTCGAGCTGGGGTCCTATCCATTGTGGTGCCGTTCGCAAAGCGTAACGATCCTGCGCAAGCCCGATCCGGTCGGGGTCGCGGTCGGGCGAGATCTTTGATCCAGACAGGAAGCGGCGGATAGTAGAGGCGGCCTCGGATTGCCCAGCGTGAGGACGTGTCTGCGAGATGAATGGGTCGTAGTTATGTGCGGTGCCGGCAAGTGCTTCAGTTCCCATCGCCGTTAGCAGTTGGACCAGCACGGCCAGTCTGTTAGCTTCATGAATAACAATGCATCCCATGGCACAGCTGGGTGCAGTTCCGTTGGTGATGCCTAAGCCTTCCTTAGCCTGAAGCCGAACGGGCTCCAGCCCGGCGATCTTCAGAGTCTCGTGGGCTGAAAGGCACATGTCTCCAATCTTGACAAACACGTCGGGATTGCCTTCTACTGCTCCAGCAATATAGGAGAGTGTGGATAGATCTCCGGAGGCCGAAATGCTTCCGCGTAGAGGGATGACGGGCGTCAAGCCCCTTGCTAGGAGAGTTATGATTGTGTCGATGACTTCTATTCGCACACCGGAGTGGCCTCTCATCAGCGAGTTGCATCGTATGAGCATCGTAGCTCGCACGATCGGAACTGGCAGAGCATGGCCGCGTAGTAACTCGTTCTTTCTCTTTCCCTTTCTCTCTGATCTTTGACCCTTGTCGGCCTGTAGGAGGATACCGACGTTCAGGTGCTGGATGGCTGCGCTCTGCAGGCGCTCGAAATTCTCCGTCCGCGTATCGGCGCTGCCGCCGAACCCAGTGTTGACGCCATAGATAATACGTCCTGATGCGAGTTCCTCTTGCAGGAAGGTAACGCTATCCGTAACTCTCTTTACGATCTCTTCATCGGCTGTTAAAGTAGCCTTGGTGCCGTGCCTAGCGTGTTTACCAAGTTAGCGTCGGCAAATCTTAGTCTCTACCACGAGCTACTCACAATGAGGCGGCTATCACGTCAGGAATAGTGAGTTCGTGGCCGGTCAGCGTGATGTGCTTGTTCGGTGATGCTAGTATCTCTTGCAACGCAAGCCATTCCGCGTAGACGGCTTTTGCGTGGCTGCTGTCCTCCGCCATCTTGCTGGTTTGAGTTTGGGGAAGTATGGATTGAGTCTGGGGAAGTACGAAGTATCGTTGCTGCGAATTGACGACGTGGAGGTGAAGTGAAGCGGTCAGTGTGAACGGCAGAGTGAAATGAGATTCAGGTCGCGTTTGCTTTTTGGCCGTTTTTGTGCCCGTTTATACCGAATCATATTTTGCCAACGTTCGTTTGCTTTCCGCAGTCCCTACCTATTCATTATTAGCGGTGGGCCGTTCATGCAAGTTCCACAAATTCGCTTACTACCGTAGTAGTGCACAAGCATACCGTCATGGGTGACCCGAGTTCCGGGTTCGGCCTTCACGCCACAATTTATCATTCTCTGCACCATCACGTCTTGGCTATACACCGTTCACCTGTAATCTCTGTTAAGAAAACTCGCATTCAGTGCCATGTCCCATCTTAAGATAGTTAATCACGAACCAAAGCTAGAAGTTTGTCTGAGCTGCAAGACTTGGTGGAAGTGGGTGAAGTGAACGCGTTCACCGCCTTCAGTTGTTTATAGCAGAGAGTAAGTGCCCTACCAACTTCGCCTAGGTAGGTACCGTGAGATAAGTAAGTAGAAGCCCCTATAACAGTCTCATCCATAACTTGTCTCTGTGACTCAGGTAGTCCTTAGCACCTTTGATGGGAAAAGGACTACACAGCAACTTCAAGTTGGATCTCCATTCGGCTGCGTCTTTCTTCATCGACTCAACAGAGCTGTTCGAATGTCGTGAAATCGCAGAACCTTACCCCCTTAACTCGTGATATGAACAGAGAATTGCGATAGATTCTTTTTTCTAGTTCCAGGAAATTTTCGTTCTAGGCTACCTACTTTTACCACTTCAATTTCCTCTGGATGCGCTCCAGCTTTGAAAGAATAACCGCTGAGGATCGAGGAAAACATTGATATATTCGATAGGTCGGTTGGAGTATCCGAATAGAACACCTTAATGTCCATGTCTCCCTCGTTCTCTTTGTCTAAAACACTTTTCTCCTGCGCGTGAGTTCTTCAGGGTCGAGGTAGACACTGTCCGTCATATCCAGGTTTTGCTGTGTTTATGCCATGAGCGACGGTGCATATGAACAAAGTCAGAAGCGGTGAGGCAATTTATCAACTACGGGGCTCCCAAGTAAATAAGGGAATAAGAAAACAGAAGTCGACGCACTGTGGGTGGGGTGGTACCGGTGACCGGAACTCCGGGTCTGGGCGGGCCTGCATGACGCATATGCACTCCCCGAGAGCCAGTCTCGTTTGGGCCGACTGTGCCACGTCTCGAGCAAACTAAAGGCCCATTCCGGTCATACCGTCGGGCTTCCACTTTCAGGAGTCATGTAATCCGGAAGGCCAATGGGATTTTTCTTATATTCGCTGATATTGTCATTAGATTTCGCTCTTTCGAGCCAGTGGTTGCTTCTGATCACTCTCGAGACATTTCGCACAGAGCATGGCCTCTTTTAGAGTCTAATTAGGTACTTGTACTTTGAATTCTTGTTCTTAACACCTCGGCAGGGTTCTTGTGGTTGTATATGTCGTGTTGAACAGGAACACAATCTAAGCTAAGGTCCGAATTGCTCATACTGCACCGCCGTGTTTGGGCGGGAATTCCCATAACATCTCTCAGACTTATTCTTGCCTCACAGATTGATCATTTGATGTACAACTTTCATGCAGGTGTCACCGCAGAAGAAGGGTGAGTGCCCTGACACGAATGCACGGAACAAGAGGCAATTTTATGAGGGATACACATATACTTCCGGCTCCATGTCTCACCTGTCAGATCCCGTACTCCAGATGCGGAGTGACACACAGCCAGTCACGGGACGAATCTTGTGTGGCTTGATCGATGTTGTGTTCAATGTTACCCACATCTCGACCAGAAGATCGGACAAGAAAGGGAGAGCACATGTGTCGCCGGCCCCGATCTTTGCCGGTTATTCCTGAAATGAGGATTGCAGATACTCCTCGTCACTGGACAGGGATAAGTGTACCTGATGTACGTCTCGTATCTCCGCTCCATGCATAGGCCGTCTATATGAGCCGATCCCGTCTCCGCAGCACAAAGGGACTCGACACGGAAAATACCTAGGTAAGCATATGCAGGAACCAACCTCGGCCCACCACCAGTAACTAATCCCCTTTCTTCTGCGGGATCTTCCTTCGATCTACGCTACTGCACGTACCGTTGCCCGCGATCATGCGGGTCCGACGTTGGTCCCAGTTCCTGGTTATGGAGGTTACTTTGTAGCTTAGAGGACAGGGAGGTACCTATCTTTCTGCGGTTGGGCATGTAATTAGCCGCCATCCTATTTCAAATACTGCTTAATGGTTTACCGCATTCCTGGGTCTTCTGTTCGTTCCAGAATACCAGTTGTTCCTGCATGTCTCATTGCGAGTGTCTGGTCTCTTGAACGTCACATGTGACTAGAGGTATGTGATACACCCACTGCTGGTCGGCAAATATCTACTTGTCGAGCTAATTGTTGGAGACCAACAACTCGAACATTTACAAAGTAATACTCACCTATCTACACGCGACAATAAATATTTGTATCGAACATTGTCCCCCGTATTAACCTCCGATGGTGCAACTAGATTCATGGCACATCACAGACACCGTTGATGAAGTTATTCCGAAACATGATTACCTCTCAAGAGGATGATCGGGGTATAATGGGAAAACAAGTAGAACCGCGAAGATATGGACGGAGATAAGTGTAAAGTGTGTGGGGGTAGGTATTATGCAGAGAGACGACTGCAACGGAAGACCGCTTGTTGGGATCCCTCTCGCGAGCCGACGCGAAGGCGAAGCGCGAGACACGGCCTGAGTTGGCGTAAAACGCTCCGGAGCGGACCCAGGGGAAACAAACTCAAATAATATGCATGGCGCCGACGGTATTGAGCGCCATGGATGCGACCGCCCCAATTAAAACAGAGCTTTATCTGAAGCCGTTGGCAGAGCATGCCGCAGACCTTGAAAGCCAAAAGAAAAGCATAAATCGGAGGGGCGCAAATCCAGGCGGAAAGGGAAAGAAAGACGCACGGGGCAACGGACCTCGACGAAGGATGTAACGTGAAATCGCAGCCAGGGATGTGATGGTTCACCTTCGAAGTCCGGACCTACGTTCCTTGGCTTCAAGTTGCAATCGTCTTGGAAAGCCGCACTGAGCTGAGGCTCATTAACTCACGGATACCTGCGCAGCCAGCGCATTTCCTGCGACCGTGCAGACTCCTCGAGCACTTTAGAAAGTTTGGTCGGATCGATCTGCACGCAATGAATCACAGACATGCATTTTGCCCTGGATTTTCCAGTTGCTCACCATGTCTCGGCGCCCCATCATGTCACACAATGTCCGTAGCAGCAACCGTCCGCAGTCCGGCATTCCTCCAACATGTGGTCCGACAGCCGGGATCGCCAAAGGAATTGTTGAATGTGCCACTAACTAACACGCCCCGAAATAACCGGCGCAAACTAATATATAAACCTAAAATTTCCTCCGATCCTTTGGTTTATTTGGGGCAGTGAGTTTCAAGTACTTAGACCAGATACCCCCATTCGCTTTCTTTGCAGTTCTGTCGATGAAACTCACGGACATTTTCCGCCGGCTCTTGTCTCTCGACCCTTCCACTACCACCCACTCCCCTGAGACAAAAGAGACGACCACTTCTACCTCTTCCCCTCTCCCGGAAAAGGCGAAAGAGAGCAGCACGACTACCACATCGAGCCCTCCAACAACAACAAACAAGCCAACCAAAATGCCTGGCGTCACTTCCACTACCACTCCGGGCAGGTTCACCCAGGTCCCGGGTCCTCTCGGCCTGGCGTCCGCTTCCCTAGAGGGCAAGGTTGCTCTCGTGACTGGAGCTGGTACGTATTGCGTTTCTCAGATCATCGATCCCAATTTTGCCATCTCCCACACAATTCCGGTTTTCATCGCCCATGCAACCACCCATAATCCTCTAACCCGGGAGCTACCGGCGCGGCCGGACGGGGTGGGTCGGTGCTTTTTTACCCCAATGTCCAGTCCGACGGGCGCGAATTTAGAGTGCCGGTGCCCCACCTCCCACTCCCCACATTCCACATCCCCTGAACACCTGCACTTCAGACTCCGGATTGCAGTCCATATGTTGGACATCGCAATCTGGTCTTGTATTCGTGTATCCGCGCGTGCAACGTTCCTTATCATCACCACATGAATCTTCGCAGGCACGGCTGACACGATGTGAAGGCCGCGGAATCGGCCGTGAGATGGCCCTGGAGCTCGGGCGTCGGGGAGCCAAGGTGATCGTCAACTACGCCAACAGCGAGACCTCGGCGGAAGAGGTCGTGCAGCAAATCAAGAAGAACGGCTCCGACGCGGCGAGCATCAAGGCCAACGTGTCCGACGTGGACCAGATCGTGCGCATGTTCGGCGAGGCCGTCAAGATCTTTGGCAAGCTCGACATTGTCTGCTCCAACTCTGGCGTCGTCTCCTTTGGCCACGTCAAGGACGTCACCCCCGAAGAATTCGACCGGGTCTTCAACATCAACACACGAGGCCAGTTCTTCGTGGCCCGCGAGGCCTACAAGCACCTTGAAGTAGGGGGCCGCCTGATCCTCATGGGCTCCATCACCGGTCAGGCCAAGGGCGTGCCCAAACATGCCGTCTACTCTGGCAGCAAGGGCACCATCGAGACGTTTGTGCGGTGTATGGCCATCGGTAAGCCCCTCTTACACAATAAACGAAATAACAAAACGTGTGTTTGAGAGAGTGTGCGGGTGCTGACACAAGAGGGACAGACTTTGGCGACAAGAAAATCACAGTCAACGCAGTCGCGCCGGGCGGTATCAGGACGGACATGTACCATGCCGTCTGCAGGGAGTACATCCCCAACGGCGCCAACCTTGATGATGATGGTGTTGATGAGGTAACATCACCTACACTTCCACTGCCCCTCCCTTCCGTGAGATATTTTGCTGATATGTGATGTGTGATAGTTCGCCGCTACTTGGTCTCCCCTCCACCGCGTCGGCCTGCCGATCGACATCGCTCGTGTCGTCTGCTTCCTCGCGTCTCAGGACGGTGAGTGGGTGAATGGCAAGGTCATTGGCATCGACGGCGCTGCTTGCATGTAAAGAGATAAGAGGTTGGCAATTAATAAAGGGCCGCGCACATTGTACGCATAGGGTGGAGCAATAATTGGTACGGTGGTTCCTTATTCCAACGTGCGGATGCAAAGGATCAACTGTGGAAATGGGGGAGGGCTGAGGTTGGGAGGATGGGTTAGGGGATCTACATATCAATGCATCCCTGGACACTCGAGGTATGTCCATATTGGTAACGGGGAATAGACATGACAGCGGATCTCTGGTATCTTTTAGGTTACAGCTGAATGCTACGTACCTACCTTACTGTCATTGAGTGGGGGGGGAATACTTTCAGACTCGTTGTCTCGGGCCGTCAAACAATCGATGTCCCATTCCCGCCGACCGAATGTGGCGCACTGGATTTCGTTGCCGCTCATCCCGTCCATAGTCAGTGAAGAGGGAGCTGACTCGAGCATAATTGCTCCAAACAACTTGGTAGCGAAGGTGACGTGCACAACAGTTATGAGTATACTTGTCTGCAGGTTGCGGTCTCAGCTAATGGTCTGATATAAGCGTAACACCGTCGCTACTCTCCAAATCCAGTGATTTGAAGAGTAAAGTTAAACCAGGTTTCGTTACTGTCACGGGGCTGGAGCCCGGTCATGGGAATCTGGGCCAGGCCAGGCCTGGCCCAGCTCTAGGTTTAAGGATCGTAGGAATGCTGCCGGTTACCGTTTAGTCTCAGAATCTCAGACCAGCGCCGGCGATTTGCATCTCTATGTACCCTGACGGAACCCCCCTGCCACCAACCAATCAGGGCACAAGAAACAAATCGCGGGATGCTGGTCTCAGCCCATACTGAACATTTGGGCCATGTGGATCTACTAGTAAACTTACTGACGGGACCTTATTTATAGAAGCGGCTCTTAACTCTATATTCTTAGCCTCTTCTCTTCTTCCTTTTTCGTAACACGTTCATTAATCACTACGACTGACACCTATGCTCACTCTGCTAGAACCGTTACAGTTACAGAGATGTGCTCCGAAAGAGAGCTACGAGTATGATCGCCGAAGGCCCACGTTTTGTTTGGGTCAGCACCGGCTTCTAACAAAACTCGAATGATATCGCGACTCTTCACTTGTTTTGCGAATTGTAAGGGAACGTCCTCAGCACAAACGCCGTCCACTTGAGCTCCGTGTGCAAGGAGTATTGAAACCAAGTCTACCCTCTCTTGCAAAATAGCGATGCTTAAAAGAGACAACTTGCGGATTTTCGTTTGCCAAATAGCGATGCTTAAAGGAGACAACTCGCGAACTGTCGTCGTTTCCCTTCCCGAGAACAGCTCCGAGTATCCGTGCCGAGTCGAATTGTCGAACACTGCCGGTACATTCGCCTCGGCTCCGAAGCTGAGAAGAAGTGAGACAAGTTCTGAATCTCCAAGGCTTATCGCATGAAACAATATGCTGCCTTTCATGCCGAGGGAGCAGTTTGGGTCCGCGCCACCTTGGAGCAAAGTGTTGAGGAGATCGAGGATTTCCTGGCCATGGAAGTTGAAGCACAAATCCAAAGGTGTCTGGGAGGTTTCTGCCAGCGGAATGCTTGGGTCTGCTCCACGTTTTATTACCAAATCTAAGAGGTCCTGCAGTTTTGAGAAGGGGCAGTGTTCGCCTTGCGCGACCAAACGTGCAACGAGGTCGTCGAAGTACCTCCTGTTCATCCGCACAGATTCTGGCCATCGCGAAATGAACTCCGCGCCTGACACTGCCATGTCTCCTGGTATTTTCTGGTTTGAGATAAGGCAGTAAAAGAAAAGTCCAATGTGCTGGTTCTCAATCGCCCATCCTATGTCATGTGCTGGACTGCCCGGGTTCCCAGGTGAAGGTACAGGTAGTCCGAGGAAGCTCAGATCTTTCTTGAGCAACTGAAGCGCCGATTCCCGATAACCTGGCAGTTCATCCAACAGTAGTAACTCCATGGTGTACCAAAGCCAATTTTCCCGGGCGTAGGGGAAGAAAATATGAGCGATGGATTCGGACAGCGCTGTCTTGACAGCTTTGTCCAGTGAGATGTGCAGTGCATTGGGTTTCCTCGAGCCCTGAGCTCCAAGACGCAAGAAGGATGTAGTTGATGCGACAGCTCTGAGCAGCGAATCCTTTTTGACTTCGCGTACTACCGTGGATGACACGCCTGCTGCCACTTGCTCGATAGGGACAAGCGCCTTATCGACTTTGACGACTTGCTTCTCAAAGATCGGGTAGTTCAGGTACGTGACGCAGATGAAGCCTAGATTTGCCGCAGCTGAAACAGGCGAGTAATGAAATGTGCCAATGCCATGATCCGAGACGGTTTCCGAAGGACTCTCTAGATGTTGCCGAGCGCTGGAATGAATGAATCTGACTGTCAAATCTTCTTCTTCAACCTCAAGGAGGCCTCCACCGGAAAGAAAAATAACGTCTTGTGCGTCGTGAGGAAGGGTGGCCTCGTTCCACTCTGTGATTCCGGGTTGCACGTTCAGAGCTACGCGAAACTCGTCGAGAGATAACGGGCGACGAGCAGCTGCGGCAATCTCAAACACCCGACTCCCGTATCGTCTCTCTGTGATTCTGCCCAGTGCTCTGTCGAAGGCCCGTGGAAGGTCGGCTGGAAGGGTTTCAAGCATACTGAGGATGTCGGCATCGCAAAGAATCCTCTGCCTATGGTATCGAGGAAATAACGCATCGATTTGGAGTGCAGCCCAGAGGTACATGCCATCAGCTTTTGCCGAAAGATCATTCTTGACGGCTGCCAGAACGGTGGGATCAAGAGATCTCGGGCTCTGATCCTGTCTCCGATTGATTTCGTGCTCAATAAAAGCCTTGAGCTCTTCCTTCCGCTCTGCGTTGGCCATGGATATCTTGTGTTCCACTTTCAGATGCTGCTCGATGATGCCAATGGCTTTGGACTCAACGCGAGTCGAGAAGCAAAGCTGTATCTGACAGGATTGCAGCAGCCTGGAAAGAGCAACAACAACTTCCTCCACGGCCTGTTCTCCACACTCATCCAATGCATCAAGCACAACATAGAACCGGCGATCCAAAGGCATAATTTGCGCAATATTGACCACCTCATCAATATCCATATCTAGGGTGTGCTGCGGGAGCTTGGCAGCGAGAACATCGGCTACAGCCGGTTCAGCCATGAGTTGCTTGATGAATTGATACATGATGCTCCCCAAGATGTTGCGAGGTTCGAGTGATTTGGCGTTACCGAAGTAGCAGAAAAAAGAGGCAGGGACTGACTTGATCCTGGCCTGAGGGTCTGGTCCATTCTGTGAGCAGATGGTGGCGAAAACGTTGGCTAGAAGAACACTTTTCCCACTACCCAGAGCACCTGTTATCTGAAGAACACTGGAGCTGGAGCTATCAAGCCAGGCCTGATAGGGCGCAGCATTGAATAACCAGTTAGTTGTCCCCTTTTTGCGTTCCCGACGCCAGTGGAGGTCGAACTCCTGTTATGTGGAGAGATTTTTGCGAGTATCCTAGCCAACCTCTCGGCAATCTCCCGTTTTTTGGCCTTCGGTCCAGTGATTAGCGCAAGTGCGTTGTTCGTTGCGACGAGTGTTCTGCCGGACCTGAGTTGCAATTTTGCGGTGAGATAGGTGACTTGGTCATGGATGATGGAGGTCCAAGTGGACAGGTCAGTCTCGAATGATTTAAACTCGTTATCGAACGATGTGGCGAGCTGCGCAAGTATAGACCTCTTGGTAAAAACCACAACGCCACGGCAAAAGTTAACAATGACGATGAGATACTCGCACATGAACCGCTGTAACTTTGAGCACTTGGGGAAAAGGAGTACTAGATCCTGTTGGATCGAAGACGAGTGCCCAATCCGCATGAATAGCTGGGAGATTCGCTCAAAGTACGACAGATAGCCTGTAGCAAGCTGATATCCATACTGTTCAGCATATCTGGACGAGACGATGCGTGAGCGTGTGAACGAACCTGTAGTGACATTCTCACAGCTGCCCAAACGCCACTCGCAATCATACATTGAGAGCCACCGATGAGAATGTCGCCGACAGCAGAGAATACTTGAATGCGTTCCAAAATGCCCACCAGGCGAGTTCCATGTGGCTGCCAGGATCTGTGCATGCGGGCTCCATCGCGATTGATCTCTTCGGTCAGTCGAATGACTTCCGTCGGGGAGGGCGGCGAGTTTGTCTGCAGAGTCTTGAATGTCGCCCGCCGACCATCGTCGAGGCTTGCTGCGAACTCAGAAATCGCCTGTGCTAGCCTGATCTCTGGCTTGAGTTTTGGTGTCTGAACTTTCGCAAGATTCATCAGATCGTTTGAACCCATTAATAAGATACTGGGTAGGTACTGAACATAAATAAAAATATATAGAACTGCGATTTTGAAGGACTGGAGAGCTCTTGCAAGATGAAGAAGAATAAACCTAAGGTATTCCAAGCCGTGGACATCTAAGGTGACGATGATGGGGCTCAGATCGCTCAGCCCGCATGGGCAGCGCCATCTCGGAGCTCAGATGGTCACTCTTGCATTCGATTTGCTGCACTCTTAAGGAAAGCGTTCACAGAGGCGCTCTTGCAGCTGCTGTAAACTTCCCGCATGAATACTTCGTAAATGGCGACGAACCACAACCCGCCAGCTGGCTTATCTCAGCGCCTCAGACCACCCGACGGCTCAGTGGAGCGTGACTGGTGTGGATTTATGCAACGGCCCACCAAAATTGAACTAGTAGAAATCCGTGACTCTTCCAAAGTTTGAGTCAAGTCTTCAGACGGACGACTATCATTAGATTTGGATGTATCCGTGTCTAAATCTGTGGGATTGGCGACCTGGTGCATACGATCCTAATACTAAAGCTCGCACTGTAGTATACCGTTAGCTTCAGAGGTCCGAGGTCGCGCGATGGTGTAAAACCCCGGAACAGGTGGACAAAAAAGAAGAGCCAGCCACTAACATCTATTCACTAAAATATGGGGGCTCATTGTTAACGGATTGCTCTATAGAATACTTCTCTGTCAAACACTTGAGCAGCCAAATGACTCGAACGTAAAAATGGTAGACAAATATAATATGAACGATCATCTACAAATTGACAAAATTAGATGACATCAACAGCCCAACTCGAGCATCTGCACATTATTAATCTTTCCATCAAATAACCCATAACTGAATCTGCATATTTTGTCTCCAGTCAACCACATCCAGCTTACTACATGTACAGGTAGTACACCGTACTAAAACATCATGGCAGCTGCAGCCAGCGCACCAACGACCTGCAGAGCGGCGGCGGAGCCAAAGTTCTCCGCAGCGCCGGCGGTGACGACAGCCTGAGATGTCGTGGCCGTCTTGGTCCATCCGCCTGTGGCGGTGGGGAAGAGGGTTGTCGAGGTCACCTTGGGCGGGTAGTAGGGGGTCTCGCTCTTGCAGGTGCTGCATGCGGGCGGCGGCGGCGGAGCGCAGCCTCCCGCCGAGCAGGTAGGCTTGCTGACTGGGGGCTTCTCGGTGACGGGGCACACGGTGGTAGAGACAGCGACGACATCAGTGACGACGACGGTCGAGTGGGCCGGGCAGTGGGTCACGGTGGCGGCGCAGGACGTGATGGTCTTGGTGGTGGTGGCATAGATGGTCGACGTGGTGTACCCGTACGTGGTGGTGTCGGGGCCCCAGGTATAGGGAGGCTCAGAGATGATAGTGCTCGGAGGCTTGGTGCCCGTTGTGGATTCAGGCACGGGGATGGTCGAGGTGCTAGTGAGGGTCGACAAGTTGGTCGAGGCACCGCCATCGCCTGAACAGTCCTCGCCCTTCGGGCAGCATCCGTACTGGCCGTTGTCGCCCAGAGAGCAGTACTCGGCCGCGGAGCAGCCGCCCTTGAAGTCGGGGCAGCAGGTCCAGCTCTCTTCGATGCAACCATCGCCACAGTCCTTCATCCCCTGTTCGGAGCACGGAACATAGCTATCGCGGGTGAAGAGGAGCAGAGGTTGAGTCGCGAGAGCCACCGTGGGCAGAGCAGCGAGGAAGAGAAACTTGTGCATGGTTGCAAATATTCGTCTGTGTGTGAACGAGTGTGGGGTCCCGAAGGATGCAAGTAAAGAGCGTGGGGTTCTGTAGCGAAGTAAGCTGAAGAAGGATGGTGTTGAGAGAAAGGGGTGGCTCAAGTGGCGGGCTCCTCGTGGTATTTGTATCAACCATGATTCTCCGCCGGAAGTCCTACCAGGTAGGTACTCGGTACCCTGAGGGGATGCGTTGCCTTGAGACTGTTTCTCATCGAAAAGGCTATATTAACTCCTCAGATCGCTATATTGACTCTCCGGAACTTAATAACCAATGACCGACCCCGGAACCAAGATAGCGTCCCCACCCAATTTCGCACCCATAACCATCAGCCACCCGGCACCCGGAACCACTTAAGTCTACAGTCTAAGCCTAAGGTAATAATTCTAAGTCTAACTTGCCCAGTATTAGCTAAAGTGGCTAAAGTGATTAAAAGTAGCTAAAGTAGTTAAAAGAGGCTAAAGTGGCTAATACTGATTAAAAAGGCTAATATTAGCTAAAAAGGCTAAAAAGGTTAAAAACGCTGTTTTCGTAAAAATCACTAATTATTATAAAAAATAGTTAAAGTTAACGATTTATAGTAAATTTAAAGCAGTATATTTTAGTAATAACGTTATTTAATTTAAGCGACTATTTAACTATTACGTAAATAACTGTAACTATACTTAAGTAAAGTCCTTATCTCCTTAACTCTTAAGCACTTATAACAATAAGATAAGTGGCTTATAATAATCCAGTGTTCACGCTGCTAAGGAATAGATAACGGAACTTTAATAAGGTTAATAAGCGAAGCTTTAACACTGTAGTTACACTTAAGTTTAGATATAAGATTATAAAATAGTTTAAGCACTTATATTAATTACTGTTATGATAAAGGGAATTATTTAAGTCATAGTTATGATTATTATATATATACTTCTTAAATCACTTTAAATCACCTTAGCTTATCATAAGCTTAGTAATTCTTTACTATTAGGATTACTTTAAATCACCTTAACTTATTATAAGCTTAATAATCCTTTACTAATTAGTTTACTTTAATGGGGTTAAGCTTTATTAGTTTTTATTACCTTATACCACCTTTCTTAACTCCTACTTAGCTATTAGTCCCACTTAATCTTACTATCTTATCGCTAGTTACTTATCGGCTATTAACTCTTTTTAGATTTATAACACGGTGCTCCTCCTTTATAAGCTTCATTTTAAAGGCTTATAAGCGTTAATTAATAGCTTATCTTAACTTTTTTACGCTTAATAAGTACTTCCTTACTTCCTTTCTTTCTTTTATAACGGCTTACGCTTATTAATAAGATATTAAATAGAATAAATAACTCGCGCATTATGAAATCTGTATAAAAGAAAACCTTTAAATGATTACTTTTATCCATATTTATCGACTCCTTTAGTTTTAAAGTTATACTATACTTTTATTATTATAAGTATTCTCTTATATATAAGATGCTTAATCATTCCTGCCATTACAGCGAGTATGTCCGCTGTAATTATTTTTATAATAGTTTTAAAATCTTAGTTTCTTCCTATTTATAGCTTAAACTCCTTCGCTTCTTCCCTTCTCTTTATACTAACATTCCTTAATCACTCATATTATTATTAAATTAAAGCGTTTAAATAAAGCGGAATAAAACGCTGAAAGGTAGCTCTGCATTAAACGTAAGAACCTTACGAAGATTTAACGAAAAGTAACGGAGGCTTAATTAAAACTCGATGAATCTCTCTCTCACTTAAACCACTTACGTCGTTAAAGATGGTCCCTTATAACCTATACTAATAAAATAACCTGCTATAATTTAGCTTTCTTAAATAAGATAAAAGCTAAAGATAAGGTTATTATTATAAGGTAAGCTACTAGTTTTAATGCTTAATCCCTTAACGTGCTTAACGTAGTTAATTAAGACGCGATTCTTATTAGTCCCTTAAGTGGTTTAAATTTTATTAATAAAAACGTTAAAGCTCTTATTAATAACCTTATAAGTACTTTATAAGTTCTTATATATTTTCTTTATACCTATACCTTTCTTACTTAATTAAGTACTTTACTCCTTCTATTACTTCTTTTAAATTTAAAATGCTTTTTATATTGAACTCCTTTTCTTTAGCTTTTACTTTTATATATCATTTTAATTTAACGTTCTTTAATATTAATTTTAATAGTAATATATAAAAAACCTTACTCCTTAACCCTTATAATGGATAATAAGTTTAACTTATAATTTAATATCATAACCTTTTTACTAATTTTAAATAGTCTAATTTTCTTAAAATCTAATTTATTATTTAATCGCTTTATTTTTAAATTCCTTTTAATAAGATAAACTTTATCCCTTTCCTTTAATAGTAATCTTTTAACGTGCTTTTAATTTACGTAATCTTTTATCTTATATCAAATAAACTTTAATTCAACCTTTAAATTCTCATATAGTAAGGTGAGTTTTTTAGCTTTAACGGCTGCTTATAATACGTAAACGTTTAATCTTTAACATAAGTTTACCTTATACTTATAATTTATAAAGAATAGTATCGTTTTTATTATCTCCATCCTTATCGTATTATATATTAGTTATGTATATAATAGCTACTTTATTTAATTATTTTACTTATAATTAATAAATATCTTTAAGTATGTTTTTAATACTTAGTTTATCCATTCCATTTACTTATCCATTTATAAAGTAATATATGATTAAAAGCTTACTCTTTATCATTATCCTCTTTATTAATACTTATTAAAACTTAAATATGAACCTTATATCTTTATTAATAATGATTTTATCCAGCTATCCATATTAACTTATTACTTCTCTTATGAAAAGAAACGTTATTTACTCCATAATAATCAACTTTTAATATAATAAAAAGGTTTCTTAATTAATCTTTTTACTACCATTTAAATACTATCATATACCACTCTCATTATTAAGTCTTTTAATGGTAATAGCTTAATAATAAAGTTTATAATAACTAATCCTTACGCTCTTCTTATTATCAGTAATAGCTTTAATAATCTATATGGTTAATGCCTTATAGCTTTAATCTTATTATATAAGTTGTATCCTTTTAACGCCTCCTTTATACTTTCCTTTAGCTTTAACTAATTAAAGTATCGTTATACTTAATGAATAATGCGTATTATTTTAAAGTATCCTTTTAATGGTAACTCGTAAATTTACTATATAACTTCAGTTCGTTACTTTAATTATATATATG
Source organism: Diplogelasinospora grovesii (assembly GCA_033297225.1). NCBI lineage: Eukaryota > Fungi > Ascomycota > Sordariomycetes > Sordariales > Diplogelasinosporaceae > Diplogelasinospora > Diplogelasinospora grovesii. Next base: position 47,625 of record MU853931.1, on the reverse strand, counting down.
CTTTCCCTTTATACTATAACTTCCGTTATTATAAATATACTTCTTTTTCTCTTTCGCCTCTTTTTTACTTAGCTTATACCTTCTTATCGAGTTCCTTTTAATACTTTTTAAAGTTAAGTCATTACTTTTAATATACGGTATAACTTTTTAACTAAGCTTATAATAATTTTACTATAAAATAGTCTTTATTAATTCGTAGTTAAGATTAGAGTAATCCGTCCTTTTATTCCTTTAAGACTAGTAATGTCTCCTTCTTTTTAGTTTTCTTATAGTCTATTTATTAGCTTAATACATTTACTTTTATATTTTTCGATCTTTTAATATAATATATCTTGAAACTAAAGTCCATTATAAATTTTACTTACCTTACTTATCTTCCATTTAAGTTTTATAAGCTTATTTAATATTGTAAGTTCTTATGATTTATATATACTTATATTAAGTACGTAGTTTTACTTAAATATAGTGTTCACTTTTTAAACGCCTTAATTATAACTATAAGTTCCTTATTATAAACCAGGTAATTAAGTATTAGTCTTAATAAAGCCTTTAAGAAGAACATGATAAAGTGTCGCTTCCTTTAATTATCCTTTTAATTAAGTTATCTTTTAATTATAAAGTCCAATATATCGGTCTTAACTTTAAATAGTTTCATCGGGTTAAGTAGTTTTAATATAAGCTCGTTTATAATAAGTTCCTTAAGCTATTAGAATACTTACTTTTAATCCTTTCTTTAATAAAATTCCATATCCTTCTTAATTAAATCATGTAATGGTTATATTACTTTTTTAAAATCTTTAATAAATATCTAGTAAAAGTTTATAAATTTAATGATAACTTATACTTCTGTAACGTTCGTAAGCATTGGCTAGTTCTATATTACTTTTATCTTTTTTAATTCTATTTTAACCTATCTTAATAATATTAAGTATCTTAAAAACATAGTCTCTTATACGTAAAACTCGCTCTTCTCTTTATTCACTAATAAATTATACTATTATAACGTATTAAGTACTTCCTTTACATGCTTTTTATATTCCTTTAACATTCTTAAAAAAATAAGAATATCATTAAGATAATATACTGCTATCCTATTTAAATATAGTTATATCATATAGTTAATAATGGCTTAAAATGTAATAAGCGTATTTGTTAATCTTAATAGCATTATAAGGTACTCGTAATATCCGTAAAGCATATGAAATACAGTCTTCCATTCGTTGCCCTCTTTAATATAAATATAAGCGTAAGCAATAAGAAGATTTAACCATATAAAGTACCTCGCTCTAGTTAACTAATCCTTTAAGCGCGAGATTAATAGTAATGGATAACAATTCTTCACCATTTAATCATTTAATTATTAGTAATTTATATATATACAAAGCTTCCTATCTTTCTTTAAAATAAATAATATTAAGTATCTTATTAGTAATATTAATTCCTTAATATACCCTCTCTTTAAGTTTTCTTTTAAGTACTTTTTTAACTCCTCGTTTTATTATGCATTATTATAATACACTTTAAAGAGTCATAATTATGCTCCCTCCTTAAGCTTAATCTCGTAATCTTATGAAACTCTTTTTAATAATCCTTTTAAATACTTACTTTCGAATGCTAAGTAACCTTAATACTTTATTAATATATTATTCTTCTTAATTCTCCCATTCTATTAATAATATATAAACTTATTAAATGTTATAATAATATTTATAGCTTCTACTTAAGTAACTTATCCTTAATATATTAAATGCTTACTTTCTTTTATGGAGTATATATTAACTTTGCCATCTTCTTTTAATAACTCCTATACTAACGTCGTTTTAACATCCTAACTTTTTAATAGATCTTTTCTTTTAATAATCGAATACTCTTATTATCTCGGTCGTAAGTAACTACTACCCTTTTAACTAATGTTTAAGTTATACTCCTCATGCTATAAGTACTTTAAAATTATATCCTTACTTAGCTTTATATTTACGATATTAAATGTTGTTTTTGTAATCTTTTCTTTAACTTAAATGTTTAATAATACTATTACTCTTTTAGCTTATTACGTATTAAATAATCCTTTAATTATTACTAGTTACTCCTTCTCTTTTTAAAGTATTCGTAGCTTATTTATAACCTTTAGTAAAATTAAGTTTAACTATAATCCTTTATCAATTAATACTCAGATCTGATATTTCTTTTATTCTACATTTATATATAGCTTACAGTCTTATTAAGTAACGTTAGTTTCCATTACTTCCTTCTTTTAATGGTTCCTTTTTATTAGTATATTATTAATCCCCCCGTTATTAGTAAAATTTACTTTATTATAAAGTTAAATACTCGTGGCCTACTCCTCCTCCTTTTAAATAGTCTCGATGCTTAGTCTTATAATTAATTCTTCTTTATTTAACGTATTAAATGTATTTAACTACGTTTAATTAACATGCCGCTATCCTTTATTATTAGCTCTCTTAATTACGTACCTTCGTAATAGTTAAGATTTATTATAGTTCTCATGCCACTATTCGCACTTTATCCTTACGTAATATATACAGTTTATAGCTGTATAATATAATAATAAAATATTTACTTACGTTTTACTATTTTTATATGCTGCTAGGTATTAATATCGTGGTCATATTACTACTTTAATAACATTTAATACTAGGTCCTTATATCTCTTCACCTTTTAATGGCCTTTTAATAAGTCCATTTAGTACACTTATCGAATTAGCTTTATCTTTTCGTTAATATCTCGTAACTGTTTCGACTAAAAGTTATACTTATATTTTTCCTTATAATAAGTTTTATATCCGTAATAAACGTAATAAAACCATACTACTTATTAATATTTTACGTATCTTTAATTTAACTTATTAACGTCTGTAATATAAACTTCTTCTCATGATCTATACTTATGTTTTTAAATATAAATTGTCGTTCTTCCGTCATATACTTCTCCTTTTTATTTTTAATAACTATACTATAATATAAATGATTATCCTACTATTATCTATCTTTCTTCTTCGCCTTTATACTCTTATTCTAGTAATATAATCACGTCTTTTTCCTCCTTTTCTTTTAGTCTTAATAGTCTATCTTATTAAGTTTTAATTATCGTAACTAATCTTATAGTTTATATAACGTTGCTTTAAAGTTAAGTAAGAGCCTATTTAACTATTCTTAAAGCTTTTTACTTCTTTTATAACTCGCTTTTTATTATTATAATTACCCTTTATACTTCGAGCACCTTACTTTATAAATAAACTATACTTAACTTTAACATTTAACCCACTTAAGTGGTACTTTATTATCCTCTCTCATTTTAAGTTAGTATTAAACCTTACTACTCGGTTATTAATAGCAGCCTTAATAATAGCTCGATATAATTGAACGAGATCTTTAAATCACCATTTATTATACTCAACTAGCTTACTTTATTAAAACTATTACTATTGTTATTACCGTAATCGACTCTTTTTAACGTTTAATTATCGTTTATAATATCTTCTTTATTATTATAGCTAGCGTACGTAGCTTTTAACATCCAAGTTTCTTTAAAGACTTCGGCTATTTCTTTCCTTAATATTGGCTTCCACTCGATCTTCTTTTACTTTTTATATTCCTACGCGTAATATCTTTTTTTATTATAGTTATAATACTATATGTTAGCCTTATTTTAAGGTCTCCTTACTTAAGCTTACATTATGTTAATGTTTATAAGTTTAAAATGTATCCCTTATAATGTTCCTTTATACTTATTCTTCTTATAATTATCTTTTAACGTGTATCTAACAGGCTAGTAGCCTTTTCCTTCTTTCTTCTCTCATTACTTAATAAAGTTATGGTCGTCAATCTTAACTATTAACGTTATAAAGGCGTCGAGCTTTAACTCTTATTAATCCACCTTATATACTTTATCCTTTATACTATCCTTTAGTCTTTTATAAAATGTTCACTTTTACGTATCTTTATTTTAACGTGTTTTTATAACCTCTTATATAAACTTCATCGCGTAAGTAAATGTTACTTTAATTTACTTAAGCGGTTTTAATCGTTCTTCAGCTTAACGAACCTTATCTTACTTCCTAAACACCTTCATAATTTCTTTAATGAATGCTTTTATCCCATTATATAGTTAATTAATATATAATGAGAGTTTCTTATTTTCATCTTCCTTTAACCACTCCTTTTACGCTGAACTATACTATTTAGCAGCTTTTCCTTTTAAGAATCAAATAATAAACACCAACTTATCTTTACCGTTTATAAACTTCTCATCATAATATGAATAATATAAACGTACTATTAGTAATTAAGGCTATAGCTTATCTTACGTGCCGTTAAAACGTAATAGCATTAATAGTTTCACTTTATTCTTCGTATCTACTTTCTCCTTTAATTCCTCTTGCTTTTCCTTAATGCTATCGACCTTATTACGTGTTTCCTTACTTTTTAACATTAAGACTTAAAGTTAAGCAATAAGACTAATAACTGCTTCTTTTATTATAGGTTCGGTAGCTTATGCTAATTAAGATATAATGTTTATAAAGTTCTTTCATTTTTCTATAATAAAATAAAGGGAGTAATTAATATATAATAATCCAGTGTTTACGCTATTAAGGAATAGATAACAGAACTTTAATAAGGTTAATAAGTGAGGCTTTAATATTATAGTTACATTTAAGTTTAAATATAAGACTGTAAAATAGTTTAAGTACTTATATTAATTACTATTATAATAAAGAGAACTATTTAAGTCGCAATTATAACTATCATATATATATTTCTTAAATCACTTTAAATCACCTTAGCTTATTATAAACTTAATGATCTTTTATTATTAAGATTACTTTAAATTACCTTAGCTTATTGTAAGCTTAATGATCCTTTACTAATTAGTTTACTTTAATGGAGTTAAGCCTTACTAGTTTTTATTACCTTATACCGCCTTTTCTAACTCCTACTTAGCCATTAGTCTCACTTAGTCTTACCATCTTATCGTTAGTTGCTTACCAGTTATTAACTCTTTTTAAATTTATAATATAGCTAGCTAGCTAAAACAGCTTTTTATTAATATAAAGGTAGTGAAAAGTTTTAAGTAACTAGAAAATCCTTAAGTTATATCTATAGCGATAGTAGTAGTGGTATTAATGAAGGAGGTGCTTATTATAAGGGCGATAGTAACTATATAAAGGGTAGTGATTCGAACTATAATTAAAAAGTCCTTAGCTAAGAGTAACTTTATTAGCGTAAATCCCCGCCATTATAAAGATATCTTGCCCCAGAACTAAAGTATTATTAAGGGTACCTATTATTATACTATTAATAAGTATGCTTATTACTATATTATAATTATAAGTACTTACCATTATAAATTTATTACCTTAATATAAGTAGCGGCGTTATTAAAAGTATAAATAATAGTATTTACATAAGTGTAGGTGTAAATATAGATATAAGTATAAATATAAGCACTTAGCTTATTATTATTATCCTTTCCTTTAAAGTCTTATTTTTAGCTTTTAAGTCTGCTTTAGTCTTCCTCTTATTACTTCGAATTATTATTAAGCTAAACTTTATAAGTACTTTTTTTTATTTTAATGGCTTATTATAAGACTGAAGTTAATTATTATTATAATCGTTATAGCGAGTAGGGTTTATTAAAGGGGGGGGCTTCTTATTAAAGGACTTTAGCTTATAGTAATCTTAAGGATTTAAGACTTTTATTATAGTCTTCTTACGTAAAAGATTATTGAAAGGTAAGCTATTAAGTATAACTAATTTAGCTACTCGAGTAACTAAATAGGATCGAGGGTGCTTATAAATAAATAAATAAATGGAGTTAATAATTAGTTATTAACTTACAGTTATATTTACTAATAAACTTACTTAAGCGTGCACGCTTTTCATCTATAAATTTATTACCATTATTAAGATATAGTTATTAATGCTTATTAATATCATTAAGTATTAAGGCTTTTAAATTAAATCCCTCCTTAACGCTTATTATAAGTTAATAAAGCTAGTATTTATAAGGTAAGCTTTATTACTTTATAAATATATTATTATAATCCTTATGTAAGTCTTTATTCTTAAGATCTTAGTTATAATTATCGAACGTTAAATATAATCACTTATAAATTTATTAAGTAACGACCTTCGAGATTTAATAAGTAAGCTACTTAATTATCGGGTATTACTTTATAAATAACGATGCATTAATCCATTAATGAGCGACCTTTATATTATAAATACTTTTTTAGCTTACGTATAATTATAAGATATAACTATATAATTAATCGAGGTTCGAAAGCTGATTTTTAAAGAAACGTTTAATTTAATAATAAGATGATTCGACCTAATTAATAACCTTAATACCATAATCACGATTATTTTAATAACGTATTAGTAAAATTTATTATATTAAAGGAGGTAATAAGTAATGAAATAATTAAGGAGGGTTAGAAAAAAGGGAGTTAAAATAATTAACTAATAATTAACGATAAGAGTAACTAGATAAACTTATAAACTTACTTAAGGAACTAGTTATAAATAAGCTATTAAGCCCGCTAGAAAATATCTTTATTATTAATAAAGACTATTTTATTTATTATAAATAAAAAGCCGTTCCATGAATCCTCATAATATTATATGTGTTAAAAGTTACAGCTTACTTACATACGTTTAATTAAGGTTTAAAGTAATATATTAATTATATTTTATCTTTTAATAAGCTAATTACTAGCTTATATAGTTTATATAAGAGGGAGCTTCAGAATAGCCATTCTATTAATGGATTATTATTTATTTATATTTATAAGCCTTTAAGCTAATCAGCTAATTAAACTTCTTTAGCTCCTAAGCGCTCCTTATCTCTTATGCTAAGCGTTCATTCTTTCTATAACTTTAATAGCTTTTATAGCTTCTATAGCTTTTATAGCTTCTTATTAATTAAATTTATTGCTTCCACGTAGTTAATAAGTCTTCCTTTCTTAAGCACTTTATTACTTACTCTAGTTAATTTAATATACCCCTTTAAGTAAGCTTATAAAGCGCGCTTAAACTAGATATATAAGGTTACTTTTAATCTTTATTATTAACGTTATAACCGTATCTTACTTATTAGCTCTTTATTTAATTATTCCTTTAAATAGCTTTATTATATAAGCTTAAAAGCTCTTTCGATCGATCATATTATTAGTAAATAAAGCGTTATTAACGACTTAAAAATCGTTTTCTCCGCCGTATTAAAGCGTTAAATACCGCGTTTCTTATAACTATAAGAGCACTTTATTTATAGCAGCTTAATATTCGGGTTTAAAATTAATTACTTAACGTATTAACTTTGAAATAATAAAGGTAACATTAAGCCATATAATTATCATTACGTATAGTAAGGAACTTACTTTTCATAAGTACGTAATAATATTGGTCTTATTAATTAAGCCTTTAAAAGGAAGGAGCTCTTTTTTAATTATTAAAGTGCTTATTACTTACTTTATTTACGTTAAATTAATGATCTTTTTAATATAAAATTATTAAAATTATTAAATAAGCTTCTTATCTTTATCTTTAAGTACGTTAATACTTAAGAACTATTATAGTTCTTTTCCTTTAATAAGGTTATAACTTTACTTTAATTATTTAATTAAAAAGAGAACGTTAGCTTAATCTTTCTCGTAAAACATTAAAGTTATATCATTAATATAAAAGATAAAGAGTACTTTATCCTTAATAAAGTAATAAAATTTATATAGAATCATTAAGAAACTGAGTTTATATAAGGTTTAAGTAAGTAATCATTATTAAAGTAATAATAAGCGCTATAAACTATATAATGCATTTTTAAGTTTAAGTATTATTTTAGCCTTTTAATAATTAAAAGGTATCTTTATAAATACCTTTTCATTAAGTTTTACATTTATGAAAGCATTAATTACGTCGTATTATAATAGCTTTAGATTATATTAAGCCATAATAATGATTAACATTTAAAAAGATCTTTTTATTAAGGTCATTACGTAGCTACTTATATAAAGGTTAAGAAGTTATTAATTACTTTTTATAATAAGCCTTACTTTAACTTTATCGAACTTATTATACTTATTAATTTTATATATATGTACTTACTTATAATTTAAAATCTTTTATCCTTTAACTTTTAAGTGTTTTAAATTAATTTCTACTTAAGACTTTATATATTTATAGCTTTATAAATATACTTTCTTTACTTCTTTAAACAATTATCTTAAAGGGTATTTCTTAAGCTCTTTATAACTTTTTAAAGGTAATAAAAGATCTTTACGATATAATGACTGAAGCTTCCTTAATAACCTTTTTATAATAGCTTTTATAAGGACCTTCTTTTTTAAATTAATTACCTTTCTTACCCGGGTCCTTATAAAGAAAGCACCTTGTTAATATTCTATATAATGTATGTTTAAAGCAGTTAAAGTATACTTTAACCTTATTTAACTTATGCTTAATTAACTTTTAATGCTTATTTTTAGCTTTATTTAGCTTACGTTTAACTATATTCTTTTAATATTATTATTAAGAAGCTTTAACCTTATTTAACTTACACTTTAGCTTAATTAAAGTATTAAATTTTCTTATAACTTTATTTAACTTACGCTTAATTAAGGTATTAAGGTTTATTTCCTTTCTTCCTGCCTTAATTAATTTACTACTCTTTCTCTTTTTATAAAGCGTCCTTTAAGGTTTTAAAAAGGTAGCTTTTTAAATGAGGTTATTATAGTTATTAACATTATTATTAATAAAGAGGGTGGTAAAGTAAGAAGAAGCTTAAATTTAACTTTTATATACTCTTTTAACCTTAACTAATTATTAAAGCCTTAATTAACTACTTCTTATAATTTAACATTAATCTTCTTAATCACTTTTTATGCTTTAAATTCGTTTTTTATAAAGGTTTTTAAGTCTTTTACTTTTTAAAAATCTTCTTTTAATGGTTAAACTTACTTATCTTAATTTTTTAACATTCTATTTTATTAAAGCTATTTAGTTAAGGCTTTTAAATTGACTTATTAAATATTATCTTATATTTTTTAAAGGTTCCCGTTAAATAAGCTTTTCTTATTAAAGATTATGTTTTTTATAATTACGACTTTATTAAGCATTAAGTTTTAAATACGGTAAATATTCGTTAAGTTATAACTAATTAAATAATTAATTTAAGCCTTAAGATTTATATGTTATTTATAGTTTTTCCGCCGTTCCACGCGCATCAAGGGTGTCGAGAACGTCTATAGGGACGGTCAAAGATCGCTATAGGGACGGTCGCTAAACCAAATCAAGCATATGCACCTAATTAAAGTTTACTAGCCACACTAACCAAACTGCGAACAGAAAACACCTGCACGCACAACTAACTGCTAACTGCAAAAGATAGAAGAATAATCCCCTGGTAAACACGAACCTAAACTAATCCTAACCACTAACCATAACATTAAACTAACACTAAACTAACCCTAATGCATTAAACGCGGCGCTCTGAAGGCGGCGCGAATGTATGGTCGCGAATGCTTTGCGATTGCGACCGGTCGCGCGCTGTTTTTTGGTTGCGGATTGACTTTTCCGTGGCTTTTTTGTGGCTGGTAGACTCTGGTGGAGTACCTGGTGGGGTACAGATGCTTGAATATGGAAGCTTATTGGTTGTTACTTTAGCGACCGTCCCTATAGCGATCTTTGACCGTCCCTATAGACGTTCTCAAGGGTGTCGCATAGCCGTTCAGCTCATAATAGCATCTCAGGGGTTACCACGATCAGTGGGCCAATGAGAGGAGGGACTGCACGCTTACCGGCGCTTCAGCCACCGTTGACCGCAGCCACAATGCGATGCCAATTACCTTTCAGGTGGGTTGCACAACGCGCAAACCATCCATCAAGGAGCCAAGCATTCCTGAAGAAACGGACTCGGAGCCTTGCCTAGATGAATGTCAGCACCTGATATTCGCCACGGGGAGCCTGAATGGGCCTTATGTTCAGAGTCTTTGCAAGCCAAAATGAACGCGGCCGTCAGCGATATACCGATTTTCGCTACTAAGAACGCACTCTTCTAGTGCCTTAGGTAGGTACGCAAGTTTTCTGTCCCTCACTTTTTACTGAAGACACGGATCAGAGCTGATCCAGCGGTCTGAATTGTCCCCAGGTGCTCATTTCCGCATTGGCACGAACCCTGATGTGCCAAGTCCGCCAAGAGGTGACGAGCTCTTCCCCTCCGATTGGCGCACGACCATCTAAACGAGCGTTAAGCTTTAATTAAGCTCTCCTGATCATGGATCCACTCCAATTCGGGTAAGCGTTTCGGAATAAGTGATTCAGCCCTACGATTGTCTGAGTGGAACGGCCTGTATCTAGGAGGCCATGCCTCAGACCTCGCGTTCAAACCTCCGAAACTGAGGCTGCCAAGTTGCAGTGGAGTTCCTGAGACTATTGGACAACATGCAAGCAAGAGACAAATCAATAGATTCGATTTAGCGGTGTGCTACTTTAAAAGCATAAGTTCAGGTAGGTACGTAGCTAACATCCAGTGGCATCGCGCCAAGTCCACGTAAATCTGCCGTGGATAACAGTTAATCCAGGGAGATGTGCTGCTGCTCTCCCCAGAACCGAACGAGGTCAGTCAGCCCAATCCGCTCATTGGGATCGAGATGCAGGCAGCGCATCACGACAGCCTTCCAATGATCCGGGGTATCCTTAGCATCCTCGTCCCAGCTAACAATGATCTCTTTGGGGCCGAGATGGTAAAGATCCGCTACCCATACTTCCTGCAGCAGCACCCACATGGTCCGGCCAAGACTGAATACCTCTGCCGCCTCACAAGCTCTCGGAGATGCACTTGAGGCTAATCCGACGACCTCCGCCGCATCCCAGACGCCGTCTGCTTCTGGTGCAATGGTGTACCTCGCCGACACGCTCTGTTCCCAGTCGATCAGGATTGCATTTCCCTGGTCGTCCACGAGGAAATTTGCCGGCTCGATGTCCTTGTGATATGTGTGCGCTGTGTGATGCGTGTGCTCAACGGCCAAAGACATTTGGAGCCACCAGCGCGCCTTGTCTCGCAAACTGAGCCGCGTTCCGGGCCTCTCCACGTTGTTGTTCTAGATCTCCTCGTCCAAACTGCCCCGCGCCATGCGAGGGTAGAGAGTGCCACACACGATGGGCGCTCGGCCTCCATCCCTGTTGGCCACGGCGAAGATGCGTGGAGGAGACAAGATGTTGGGATGCGGTGGCATCGAGATAAGGGTCTGGATCGCGCGATAGAAAACGTCCCGATTCCGTTTGAATGCGTGCCGGTGCGACAGAAAGTCATAGAAATTGATACCTTTCAAGACGTACAGCGACCCCTCAGACTCGTCCGACGGCGAGGCTCGGCGACGCACGACGGCTGATGACCCACTCGCGCGGAACATGTAAACGAGGTCTTGGTGGTCGACGCACTCGTACGTGGAGTTCTCCTTTGCGGCATCGCTCACGGGCCGCAGCAGGGAGTCGAGTGGCGACAGCTCATCTAAATATTCCTAAAAGAGAGCAGGCTCAGATCGTACATGCCATGTTAACGGCCCATCCACTGTATCGCCGTCAAGGTCGACGATCGCGTCCGGTGCCCCTGCCGCATGTAAGCAGTTGGGCCATGCCTGTTGGACCGCATCGCGGAGTGCAGTGTGCATCGCGGCTGTATCCGGAAATGTCTCTGCCCGGCCGCATAACGGGCAGTGCGTGAAAGCATACGACGACGCGGCTCCCGTACTTTTAACAAGTTTCTGAACGAATGGCGCGCCCAATGAACATGGCCAGTGTATCGGAGAAGTGAGCGAAGATCATCAACCGACAACCGTTACCTACTCAATCTGCAGCTTTCAGAAGCGCATGATCTGTGCTAAAGGTCCAAAGGGCGAAAGGTACCAAAAGCGGGTATCCATGGAGGAGTGCTTTTGCAGATACGGAGTACCTAATAACCCATTTCTAGAAGGAATCAAGGTGTTCGCAATCCTAAGGGCGAGTGATATGCTCTGATTTATCTGCAGAAGAATTTGCTTCTCACAGCATCTTGTAGAGTTTTATTGATGGCGTTCAAGTTTGAAGCATGGACGCATCGCATGACCGCATGAACCAGCCATGAAACTTGACGAGACTGGCGGGGCACTTGGAGCCAGTTGAGTGCAACCCCGCAGCTTTGTTCCTCGGCAAGTCGCAAACTGCAACCAACTGAAACAATGTGATTCTTGACTTGCAAAGTGAACGACTTCCCATACATCTTTAAGGCAGTGAGCAATTGGGTCAAAGTTTGGAACCTTACGACTAAGATCACGACCGACATGCTCGTTGTCTCGTTTGTGATTTCTGATCATCAGGTACCATCTTCGTCCCAAGATAAATACAACGGCGATGGCCTCCGATGATCTCAGGCTCAAGGTGATGGTCGTGGGCGACTCCATCTCGCATGGGCGTGAGGGCGACTGGACTTGGCGATATCGGATCTGGGAGTGGTTTCGTCAGGAGAAGATCTCGGCGGCCTTTGTTGGCCCGTACAAAGGCACTGTGCCGCCAGATCCTCCCAGTCCTCCACGTCCTCCACCACTCGCCTCAGAACCGGCAGCACCCGGTTTTCTCAGGACAGATGGCGGCTATGCAAACGGCGTCTCGGAAGACTTTCTGGCCAATTCACGCCATTTCGCTGTCGGAGGGCGACAGGCTGCACAGGCAAAGGACCTCGTTGCTGAGCAGGTAGCGACATATGAACCCGACCTTTTGCTCGTGCAGCTTGGCTTCAACGACATCAGCTGGGGCGGCAGCAGACCCGAGCAGCTGCTCGCCAGCATGAAGACACTCGTAGATGAGGCACGCTCGGCAAGGCCAGACGTGAAGTTTGCCGTCGCGAACGTGCCCCAACGCACATACATCCCTGGCTTTGACGATCTGCCTACCAGGACTGACGCCTACAACGCATCCCTGGCACGCGCCATACCAACATGGAGTACGGCTGGGTCACCAATCGCATTGGTCCACTTTCGAGAGAATTACTCCTGTAAGCCTTTACTACCGCCTAGTACCTACCAGTCTCACAAGGCATGCGATTACCTTGCCCGCACTGACGTTCGTAGGCGGCGGGCATACTTCAGACGCGGCGTATGACGGGCTGCATCCCAATGCGCTGGGTGAGTATCAGCTTGCCCAGGCCTTCTCCCGCACCCTCGTCGATGCGTTCCCCGAGCATTTTGGCGGGCGCGTGGAGTTGTCCATCCCGGCTGAGATCCCCGCGCGACCAACGCCTACCCCAGATAATGTGAAGGCAGAAGCCATCCCAGGTGGAATCGCGGTAACGTGGGACTCCGTCTACGGGGCGTTTGGGTACGACATCAGAACACGGCTTGCCATCGGCTTTCCTATACCGTGGAACACCTCATCGGCAGGTTGCAACAGGTACGACACGAGATGGTGTCTGGCCGGACAGAAATGGGAGTACCAGGTGCGCACCAGCGGCGGGGACGCGGTCAAGTCTCGCTGGAGCGGCGTAGTGTCGGCAGTGGCGCACCCGCAGACTGCCCCCGGCCCAAGGAACGTGGTTACGCATGCCACGGCGACCGGATACGCCATCCGCTGGGATCCGCCTCTTGATGAAGGTCATGACTACGAGGTCGACCGCTACGGTGTGCTGACCCATGACCGCGACATTCCGGGTGCGTTCCCATGTGCCGTCGGCGTCAGGGAAACAGAGGCCACCATTGGCGGGCTTATCCCCGGGCATCATCACAATATCGCTGTCGAGACGTGGACCGCAGCAGGAGGGGGAGTGCCCGCTGCCGCAAGGTCGGTCACGGTGGGCGCGGGAACTCCTCCGAAGCCGGCAGACGTTCGTGCCGTGGCGATCAGTGGCAACGACAACGCCGTTGAGCTGAGCTGGACGGGCCATGCGTCGGCTGCTGGTTATCGCTGCTTTGCACGCAATGTCGACCACCCAGAAGATCACCACGAATGGGCATCCGAAGAGATTAGCGAGTCGGAGAACAACAACAGCCCAGACAACGAGATATGCAGTCCAAGCAGCACTATACGCCGACGGTTGACGGACTTGGTGCCCTCGGTGTGGGAGTACGAGTTTGCCGTCACGGCTTACAATGGCAACGACGAATCCGAAAAGTCCGAATGGGTTGTCGCCCGGCGGGAGCTGTCCCCATCAAAAGGAGACGTAGGGCCAGGCTTGGACGAAGGGGATACACTTCGCATTCGGCTGCAATACGCCCCAGGGCTTTGAAGGCCTCGAACAGTCATCATCATCATGGTAAAAGGCTGCATTGGTATATCGCTCAATCAGGTACGTGCACTGGTAGCTATAGGTATGTACCAGGTATGCATATGGTACATGTCCGTCCTTGCTTTTTATTACATGGACACAATTTAGCACGTGTATATGTCTTTTCTAACCTGCACCCCAGTCATGCCTCAGTTCAGACAGCCTCCGGCCCATCACCGAACTCCAGCGATGTCCCCGACGCAGTGATGGCATCCCTGAGAAAGCTGAAGCCTACATTCTCCCAGATGCATCCGCAAACGCCCAGGGCGACATTGATAGCGCAGCAGCATCAAAATGCTCAGTGGGAGGCAGGGCAGCCTGGGCGACGCTGAACCCGTGCGAAAACACCAGCCCCAGCCCGAAGCCGATCAGCACCTCATAGCCCATGATCACCGAGTCGGATGTCTTGGCTGTGACAGTGGTCATGAGAGCGCCGCCCGTGATAGAGAGTGCTGCCGAGAGGATGTAAAACAGATTGTACCGCCAAGGGTGATGCCAGCTGCACACGAGAGGCCGGCCATCCCCATGACGTTGGGTATCTCGATCGGTCTACCGTACACTGCCAGAAACGAGAGAGACCTAAACCGATGTTAGCCTTACATGGAGGTGATGTGGGTTGTTAAGGGGGGGCTACAGTTGGTATGTCCCAGCAGGTCCGGTGCCGTTGGTGATACGTCCCAAGACAGTGGCAGTCGTGTTGTGCGCAGACCCGGCGACGGCGGCGCCGACTGTAAAGAAGCACGTTGGTCCAAGGAACGGAAGGCGGAGGTCAAGTGTGCCGGTCAGCTTCTGAGTCAGAGGGGTTACTGCAAAGTTGCTCGTCCTAGACGCCATTGCTACCTGTGGCAGAACCTCGGTGTGACCCATTGCTTTGTATGCCGGGACTTGGGTATTCGCTGCTGCTCCTGCGTCGTACCCTTCACACACAGCTGGTCAGTCGTCGGGGGTTGAAGATAGGATGTTTGGGGGTGGTTACCGTAGGTTAGAGTGAGGGGGTAGAACATGGGCACCTCGTCCTCCGTTTCCACAGGGGAAGAACGTCTCGCGGGTGGGCGAGTGTAACGGCGAGGTCGGCAGAGGTCTTTTCTTGTTCTCGACCTAAGACAGGTTCACTTTGGAAGTCGGCCTTTTTCTTGTTGGTTGGTGCCGCGTCCTCCTGAGGAGTGGTAAGGCGGGTTGGCTGGTTCGTGCTGTCGTCTCTACGCCTGTCTGGGTAGCAGTCAGGAATGGGAGTGCAGGTGCGGTAAGGAAAGTAGAAGTACAAGTGAAACTGAAGAGTAAACTGGTTTGCACCATTACTTGGTTTGCCTGTGATTCTTATATACAGGGCTGAGAAATGGCTTCGGCCCCCTAAAGCAGATATCATCCGCTGTGCCCCTTTGTAGACTCGCCGGCGTCCTTCAAGCACTCAAACACGATGTCATGATCTTATAGGCTCAGCTCGCCCTGGCACTACCTCCAGGTAGGCAGAGTGGCCGTGAATGGTGGGAGAGCTCCGGGGCCGGAAGGTTAGGTGATTCCACGTGCAACTTGAAGTGACACCTCATTGTGTAGATCAGAGTCTGCATAGCTGTTTCTAGCTCAAGTTCTCCCCCGTTTGGTTCCAGACATGATGAGCAAGTTAACTTCGTCGTATCTAGTTCCCACTACAAAAGGGATCCTTGCTGACGCAATATTGCTTACTGAACAGCTTGTCAAGGTAGCATGGCGCTTCTGTGCACACGTCGGCGGAGCAGCTCGCGAAGCGTCTCCGGACAAGATCCAAGAACAATTAACAATTACCGATGCCTGTCATAAACTGTTCAAGATGAAAATAGGGCCATGCAAAATGAGTCCTCCGTCAACCAGTAGGCGACAACGGAATATGCATGTATTCAGCAACCAGGAATAACTATGTGGTTAGTCTGCAAATGCCTCGGGTAAGTCAAACTAGTAGTATCATAGACTCACACCACAATACAGCCGAAATCTGACATAACTAACAAAATGGCCAGCCCGACATCGACCTGACAACCCCAGATGAGAATTTCGGCCAAGCGCTGCTGAGTCAGCGAATATCAAGAAAGGGTGTCATGTGACCGAAACGGTAGCTCTCAATTTGCGCCCGACACGTGTGAAGCTAGGGTCCAAAACATGGCAGGGACGCAGCGGGACGGGAGCGTGGAAGATCGTCGACTTGGCGGCTAATGAGAAAGCGATTCTTGAGAAACATCCCCTTTTCCACGAGAAAATGGCATGCGTTGCAGTAAATGTTTGCTTTTTATAGTCCGAGTTTGGGGAATAGTCCTAAACGGAGATTGATTAACGGAGATTGATCGGGACAAGACGCCATTCTTCACCAACTGCAGCTCGTAATCGGCGCTGGCCAGAGCTTCGCCTGTCTCCGTGATAGCGGGGGAGGGGAAAAGTGAAGGTAACTCCAACACGGTGAGCAGGTAAGGCAAGCTAAAATGTGAGGAATAAATAGCAGCCGGGGGAGGTTTGGCATATGGAGAAATCGAGAATAAGAGCTACAAAGGCACAACCAAGCAAAATTGCCATTTTCCACGGATTCCCGTGTTGGGCTCCAGGCGCCACCTCTCCTTTTCCCGGAACGCAGGCGATAACGAGGCCAATCCCATACTCAGAGATTCAAGGTGGCCAAAGCGCCTAGCCCCACTAGCGCCAATCAGGCTCCGTCAGTCAACGTGCTTGGGCAGCGGGCAGCGGGTAGCCAGCCGCAAGCCCAAGAAGGCACGTCCGAGAGCGTGACCGACCGTTGTCAACCTCATTTCAATCTTCGAATCATCAAGCTTCCACACGGAATCACTGCGCTTTTCGCTCACATTCGAGCGATCCAGTGGTGGTGTACGGAGCATCTTTCTTCTCGGCGAATCGCGGGCTCGACCGCGTTCTAATTGTACCATATTTACGGAACCAGGAACTTTCTGTATGTTCGTCCTTCCTCCCGTCATTGGTGGTTTCCCCAGCCAGTTTCCCACAACCCCAAGCGCGCTCGCCCTGGCGAACCGCAGTCCTACAGACGTAGTCAGCTGCGGTGCTGCGAAAACTTTGCGTTGCGCATGCTATCAGAGTCGAGTCGTCAGTCTAGGCGGTTAGGAGGCTACTCCCTAAGGCATCTTGGTCTAGTCCTTCACATGCCGCATCGGTCGTGCGCGTGCATGCCCGCAACTTGCCCATTTGCGCCCGCCATCTTACATCATCTCTGTTCGTCTAGACTCGCACTGTTCACACACTAACCGACCCCTCTACTCCAGCTACTAGATGTCAAGATACCCATTCCACGAACAATAAAGTCAAGATTTTGTTACTTTTCCCTGCTCCAAGATATAGACCGTCTTCGGAGTTGGGCCCACTCATTCCCAATTTTTGGGACACGGCGAGACACAGCTGATCCCCCGCCCCTCTCTCTTCGGCCGACGCATGCGAGCCTTCGCGACCAGCGCACAGTATCGAAATCCGAATCCTCTTGTCTGGTGTCAGTGGCTCCTCACTGGCGCCGTGACATAGGAAACCCCGTGCTGCCAAAATGTTCTGGAGATTCGGCGGTTACGCGAATATTTCGACGATCGACACTATCCTCGAGAAGGACAACTTCCAGCTCGAAGACCTCCTCAGCGAGAGCGACCTGATCCAGGAGCTCAAGTCGCACAACCCTAAACTTGTCGAATATCTGCGGGAGCCAAACGTCCTCGAGAGACTACTCGAATATGTCGTCGCACCCAGGCTCGAGCCCATGGCCGCGCCTGAGAACGATGAATATGACGACGAAGGAAAGGGCAAGGGTCTGGCCCTGCCATTTTCTAGACCTCGCCTCTCGTCTAGGCTGAGCAATATTGGCGAGGACGAAGAGGAGGCTGAGAGGAAGCGAAACACATTTGCATCTGTCTCGGCCGAGATTCTTTCGTCCGACAACTGGTCCATATTCGAGGCCCTCATGGAGAACAGGCATCTTATACGGTCTTTCTGGCGCTTTCTCAAGCGCCCAACCCCGCTGGACCCCCTGCAGGCAAGCTACTTCACCAAGGTGAACGAATCTCTGTTCGACAAGAAGACGGAAGAAATGCTCGAGTTGCTGAAGTCGCTTGATGGCGCCGTTCCCGACATGCTCAAGCATGTGGACTGTCCCATGGTCATGGATCTCTTACTTAAGATCATCAGCCTGGAGCGCACCGAGAGCGGACAAGGAATCGTAGAGGTGAGAGCAGACCCGTTTCGCAGCTCGGACGGAGCGCACAAGACTGACGGCAGTGTCGCACAGTGGCTTTACACACAGGACGTCATGCCAACCCTGCTTTCCTTCCTCGGGCCCGAACACAGCTGGGCCACGCAGACGTCGGCTGGCGACTTTATGAAGGCTATCATCACAGTATCCGCCAACGCCTCGCAAAACGAGCAGGCATGTATCGGCCCCAACGAGCTCACACGGCAGCTGGTTTCGAAGCCCTGTGTTGAACGGTTGATCAAGTACATGCTCGGCGGCGGAAACCCCTTGACGTGCGGTGTAGGAATCGTCATCGAAGTCATTAGGAAGAACAACTCGGACTATGACCCCGACGGCCCGGATGCAAACTCGATTCCATCGAGCCGCGATCCTATCTACCTCGGAACCCTGCTCCGGCTCTTTGCGCAGCACGTCCCCGACTTCATGAATCTGATCATGCACGCCCCTGCGCAGAAGGAACGGCTTACCTCTACCTTTGGCGAGAAGATCGAGCCCTTGGGGTTCGACCGCTTCAAGACGTGTGAGCTGATGGCAGAGCTATTGCACTGCAGCAACATGGGTCTCCTGAACGAGGTGGGCTCGGAGGAGCTCATCGCGGCACGGGACGCAGAGCGTCAGCGACTGCGAGCAGAAGGGCGTCTCCTGCCTGTGCGTGGAGAGGAGGCTCCGTCCTCGGCCGAGGATCTCACAATGCGCATCTCGCACTCATCCCCCGTCGAAGAAGGCCGCAAGCTTGGAGTCGTCAATAGCTCTGTGGACGACGACGGCTTCGAAGAGGTGACGCATGCTGCAGAGGAGGACACTTCTCACGGCGTTGAGGAGCTACCTGAAGTTCCTGCTCCTGGCCCAACGTCATCTTTCCTGGATAAAGACGAGGATGACTTTGTGGACGAACCACTGAGCTCTCCAAGGCTGAATGTTCGTGAAATTGAGGTTCATGAAATTGAGAAGGAGAAAGAGCTCCAGCCATTTGCCGACCCAGACTTGATGGTCCCACCTCTCTCGCCCACCAAGAAGAAGACCGCCGATGATGAGGACAGCTCCCCCGCTGCTGAGTCGACAGAAGTGCAGAGCGAGGAGACGACCAAGGACACAGCGGACCCTTCTCAACCAAAGATCGAAGTCTCCGGGCCCGAAAAGACAGAACCTGAGGCTGCAGAGAATGATGAGTCGGAAAAGAGCGACCAAACGGAGACACCGCTCCTAACGCCAACTACATCGGAGCCAGACGTCTCAAAGCCCGAAGAACTTGCAGCCAGGATCGAGGAGCAGATCCGAGCACTGCCAGAGTCTCTATCCCCTCACCCGGAGGACACACCTGCCCCATTATTCTCGGGTACGGGTGCTTCGGCGGCTCCTGCACCAAGCTCTACGCAAGCCGAAACCTCCGCGCCGTCAGACCAGACCACAACGCCAAAGGATGCTGGATCGGCAGCCCAGACATCTGCCGTCGAGCCAAACACGGCCGAGCCTGGGACGGAAGAGGTATCTATCATTGTCGGCCATGTGAGCGGGCCTACAACACCAATAGACTCCAGCCCCATCAATCCCAAACCCGTGGTTGGCGACTACCTAAAGATGCAATTTGTCGAGTATCGTGTGGTGCCGACGATCCTTGGCTTCTTCTTCACATATCCGTGGAACAATTTTCTGCATAATGTCGTTTACGATATCGTCCAGCAGGTATTCAATGGACCCATGGACCGCGGCTACAACCCCACCCTGGCCATTAGTCTCTTCGAGTCGGCGGACATCACGAACCAGATCATCGACGGCCAGCTCGCTTCCGAGCGGTCCCAGGCCAAGAACAAGACCCGCATGGGCTACATGGGCCACTTGACCCTGATTGCCGAGGAGGTGGTCAAGTTCACGGAACGCCACCCTCCGGAGCTCCTGAGTGAGTCAGTGCTGGAGAAGGTGATGGCCCAGGAATGGATCAATTACGTTGAGGGGGCCTTGGCCGAGACGCGTGAGCGTGATAATGCCATTCTCGGAGGCGTCCGACCAGAGGTTGCTATGAGCAACCGTGCTGCAAACGCATCCGGGCTTGCAAGCATTGGACTTACTGGGGGGCTGGCGGGTTTGAATCTCGGCAACAGTGGCGGATCCAGCGCCCTCGCCGAGGCTGGACTGCATGGGGGACAGGAGCAGTCAGAAAGCTCGCAGCATGGTCCCTTCGCCATCAGTGCCGGCACTCTTATGAGCGGGTTTGGCAGCTCTAGTGACGAGGATGATGAAGAGGAACAGGACAACGAAGAGGATGTCGCCAATGAGGTTAGTTATCTCAATTATCTGACGTACACGTATGAGGCTTGGGTAGAACCTGCAGGCTCAAGTGAGCCGTGGGAGTACTCATCTCATAGCATTCCCGCTACCAACGACGGGCACGACGAGGAGCCGGAATTTGAGTATGTCGAGGAGGTCTTGGGGCCCAGGATGGGCACAGAGCAAGAGCGTGAGGCGTCTTCCCAGGATCGGGTGCTCACCATCTCAACGGTTGAGATTACCGATGGTGCCACCGAAGACGATGGTATTTATCAGGGCAACACCGAACTTGATACATCGGCATACGACCACCCCGAGGACCTATGGATGTGGTCGGAATGGAGCCAGGACCAGATGGAGCTCAGACAGTTTCTCAGCTTCATCGAACGGATGATGTACGACCCCATACGATGAGCGGACAGGGTATCCAGCGAGCTATAGCTCTTCTTGATTTGTTTAAGCGGACTTGCGATATCCCTAACGTCAAGTGTTCGCGAGGCAACTCTATTTAGCCGAGACCCTCAAGTCTTGGGCTGGTGCGAGGAGCCGTGCTTTCACTTTAGGGTTGTATGATTGAAGGTGCCGATCCATTGGAAGCCACGCTCGCGCCAAGACCCTGGCCTTTTATCTTTTGGATTGCTCCTTGTCCGTCGGCCGCTACTTCCTCAGTACAGACAGACACAACCCAGGACCAGCGACAACCAGCCATCCGCTCTTGCTCTGCTCCAATTCCGGAGTGCCCTTGGAAACTGGAGCCCATGGATCTTGCTCTGACTGTTTCCACTCGTCTTCTTGATTCTGCTACCCAGAAACTCTATTTCGCCCCTTTTCTTCCACAACATAGAGACCATTTCAGCAACGAGATAAGAACCTTGCTAACAAAACGTGCTTAGTTTCGAGCATATACTGATCCACTCAACGCCCACTCTAACAATGCCTTGAATCCTCCCTCGATCCCTCCGCCTCCGCCTCCGCCGCCGCCGCTTAACATCCCCCCATCGCGGGCCCGCCTCCAGCTCGCCGCCCGATTGGCCATGAACAAGCGCAAGAGTGATGCCGAAGCTGCTGCAGCCAATGGCCAGGAAGGCGCTTTCCCTCCGAGTAACGACGCCACTGGGTCAGCTACCTTCAGCCCACCATCCACGTCAGCCAACGAGCGGCTACTCAACCCGTTCGCAGATGACGACGATGACGATGACGATGACGGCAGTGGCAGTGGCTCAGGCAGTGGCAGCGATGATGGCGAGATCGGGAACGGCGATAACGACGGCGTGGGAAGCAACTCTTGGAACCGCGGGTCTTGGTGGCGTGGAGTTGTCCGCAGTGCGCGGAGAGGCAGTGGCAGGAGGAAGGACCCTTCGTCGTCGGGAGACAAGACTGGCAGTCTGGGGGCGGAGCGCTTCGGCGACGGCCGGGACGACGACAGCGAGGACTCTGACCGGGCAGGTGATGGGGAGGACGACGTTGATGCCGAGATGGATGACGAAGAGTTTGGCGACTTTGCCATGCCCGAGGTTGGTGGAAGTAACCCCAACTCTGGAGCGCGTGAGGGGGGCGCTGCTGCTGGCGGAGGAGGACTCGTTTCCGGAATCGATCCCGCGAGGGAAAAGATTCTCCTCAAGCCCCTGGCGGTCCACCCGACTTCCATCAAGAGCAGCGCCAGTCCGTTTGGCAGCCTCTGGCCATTTTCCAGCCAAGGGTTTGGGGTGAAAGAAAAGGAGAAGTCGGACGCTGCGGGAGAGAAGCAGCCCAGCAGCGAGGAGAAGAGGGAGAGTACAGACACGGAGAAGATCAACGATGAGCCTGTCCAGTTGGAGCAAGCCGGCAAGATCGAGGATGAGGGCGTGGTCGGTGAGGACGGAAAGAAGATCGATCGAGCCATCGAGGCGAAGCGAAGGACGAGCATCGAGGATCCGGACGAGGATGAGGTTGACGTGGGAGAGGAAATCATTGTAGGCAGATCCGGACTCGACTAGGAGTTGGAGTTGGTGCATACGCCCTCGCCTGGGATCTGATCTTGTGTCCTTGTATAGGGTCTTGACGAAGGAAACGAAATGGTTATTGGGAATGGGTAGAGCCTAACGCGGGAGTTGGGGGAAGTTAGCTCGTTTAATGAGCAGCTATCGTGGTGGAATCTGTAACCGTATCTGTGTACTTGTAGTAGTTTCGATTCGTTATACATTGCCATCTTCGCTGACTTTGTGTGCCCCCGTTGAGCATTTTACACTGTTATTCCAGTCACAGATGCATCTTAGAATCAGATAAATCTTGTTATGTTGGAGCCGGAACAGTGTTGTAAATGATGACGAATCGCAGACATGGCTGTAGCATGCAGGACTATGGACAAATTGGTCGTCGTCGCAATCCAAAAATATGCCTATCGATGATTTTACAAAGCGAAGAGAAATCTGAAGAGAAGTGCGAGAGAAGTGCGAAGAGAAGTGCAAAAATATGTGTAGAATGGAGCGAAGTCCCCTCGACCGGAATCGAGCCGGTGACCTTTCGGTAAACAATGTTTTCCATTACAGCCGAACGTGATATCCAACTACACCACAAGGGGATTTGTTGTTAATCTCCTAAACAAGGATTGCATCTAGATAGGATTCTAACAGGTAGCAATCAGTGTCGAGCAGTTCATATCAGACTTTGCCGTGCCCGCGATTGCCGGGTGGTTACAATCTAGATAGTCAGAATGCCATGATATAGGAATTGAGTATTCGCCGCGAGAGGTTGACGTTGTTGGTGTCGCAAATTTGATTGCTTCAAGTTTGTGCATCAATTACATGTACACTGTACTAAGTGCCACCCTCGAGATTCCGCACGTTCCAAACCCGCCTGATTAAGGTACCTACGTACACAACAGGTATGGTCTAATCCACTCTTATCTTCCGAGCAGGTTGCTGTAAGCAGGATCATAACCTCCACACAGTCCGCTTCAACCACCTCCCCATCTCGTCCACGTACGCCGTGGTCTTTTGCTCCGCATCCTTGATGGTATTAACCTCGCCGGCGGCCATCAGACTTCTGATATGCGGGTTGTCAAAGCCGTGCGTCACGTCGGGCACAAGCAACCACTTCACACCGCCCCTGTCATTACCACGAGTATCCTCGAAGGCAAACCGTTGGTCGTCGAGTTCCAGTTTGCCTGGTCGAGACGACGATATCTCTTGTCTACCGCATACACGCCACGCGGGATCGTTGCTCTCCCGGTCCGGCACCTCCCGCCGGCTAGAGAGACGACAGGCGAGCCGCCAGCTCTCGTGCGCAAGCACGTCCAACTCGGCAGCTACAATGCCGACGAACGGCGGCAGGTCTTCACGCTGCGCGTGCGCGGGACTCAGCAGCGGATCGCGCAGGTCGTGTCCGTAGGGGATGTAACTCCAGTCGAAAGTCGGTATGAGCTTGATCAAGGCGTCGACCGAGTCGCCGCGCGGCGGTGGGAGTTTCGGTTTGAACGGTCTGTTGGGTAGCTTGTCACGTGGTGCGACACTCAAGTCCAGACAGCCGTAGACGCTCATGGCCGCCGCGGGCGCATTGGCGTGCGTGCGGATGCTAGGGAGCTGGGTAACGCTCAGGGCGAGGTTGCCCCCCGCGGAGAAGCCTAGTACCGCTGTTCTGCTCAACCTGCCAACACCCTGGCCCTTAGCGGAGTGCTCTGTTCGGTCGATGGGGAGGGACTCGTCGTCTAGGACGGCAAGAATCAAAGCCTCGACGTCGTGGAGCGCGGTGGGGAACGGTGCCTGCGGCGCCTTCGAGTAGTTGAGCGAGACGACCAGCACGTCTTGACCGTCGGCAAAGGCGCGGTTCCACTCGTCGTCGTCGCGGATGTGGCCTATGCAGAACCCGCCGCCGTGAATGGTGAAGAGCGTCGGGAGCGTGTTGGGCGATGTCTGGTCGTAGGAGGCGGGGAAGAAAATGCTGAGACCGAGCAAATGACGCGTGTTAATAGAGTCGAACCAACCGAAACGAAAAGTAGGAGGTCGACGGACGATAAGGTAGCGACTCACCGGACAGGCAAGGTAGGCCGACACTCGTAGGTCTTGACTATGTTTGGCCCGCCATTGGGAGGGTACAGGTACTCCTTCCAATCGCGAAGCCAGACCATGGAAGATACGAAGCCCTGCAGACCGTACACATGACCCGCATAGCATATTTTGGAGAGCAACGTTGGCGTCTCGTGTTTCAGGGAGTTCGTGTCATCATGGTCTTGTTGTTGTTCGTCGGTATGTAGCGGTTCTTGGTTGGATGCGCCGCTGGGCATGTTTCCGTGCGATCGGCCGGATATCTAAGGTAGGTAGGATAGCGTTGTCGGCGGCGGCTTTGGCTTCTACGTTCGGACTTTAGGTTGTGGACGCGCGAGGTTAAGGATCTAAGATTCGACGAGGTTAATAAGCTATCTTGTATCAACGCCATCATTGTCAGGTCTCAGAGGTGGTGGGACGATGCCCGCCCCATAGAAGGAGCACCACGAAGTGGGCAAGGCGGCACTTACCCTCAAATACACCGACACGTAGAAGAATACCAACACGGCATAAACCACGCGGAGAATCATCTTGACAGCTTGACAACAGGGCAGGTGCCAGCGTGACCAAGTGTTCCCTTTTTACCCGGTAAATGTACCAGATGATTTGACGCGCAAGCGCGCTGGCGGCAGCTGGGAGGGAGGTCGAGAGTAGGCCACGTGCACAGGGCGTT
This sequence comes from Diplogelasinospora grovesii, assembly GCA_033297225.1. Classification (NCBI taxonomy): domain Eukaryota; kingdom Fungi; phylum Ascomycota; class Sordariomycetes; order Sordariales; family Diplogelasinosporaceae; genus Diplogelasinospora; species Diplogelasinospora grovesii. Next base: position 22,129 of record MU853931.1, on the reverse strand, counting down.
GATGTGACTTTAGAGCCACAGCTACTCAACGCTTCTCGCTATGGCTCCGGATTTCTGGGTGTTTGCACAGTTAATAGCGGTGTGTCGATGGGATGGTTCAAGAGGTTCGTGGGCTTCGGCTTGCGGGGCTCCTGGTACTCGATACCTTATCAGGTCCAGGTGCGCAGATCATTTTGACCAGAAACACATATCGGGGGAATAAAGACTAGCGTGAGCCATAGCCACTGTTTGTGGCTACATGCACCTTTCAGGTAAAGTCTAACAGATAATCCCCACTGCGCTAGTCTTTATTTCCCCGGTACAGATGAGCGTGCGCTTGAAGACCCCGGCCATGCCATACAGTACGTAGTGTAGGTTTCCGTATTAGCAGCTTTTAACAGCCTTAACCTGCCCTGGGCAGTCAGCCCTGTGGTCCGGGATTTTCTCGTTAGGCATCTTAACACCGGCATGATTAATCCATATTTGACCGACTCAACTTTGCGTGCGGTTCATCTTCCCGTAGTGGATCAGCCAAACTCAAGTGCACCAGTCTAGGTATGGTACCTAGGTATTCACCAAGATGGCGGGGCAGTTCAAGTTGGCGGCCCACGCCTGCACAGGGACGCCTGCACAGCAGCTCTGTGGTGGGGGTGGGATGCCCGGTCGTCGGTGCGATGCATTGGTCGGGAGTGATGCGCCTCCGTTCAACGATGACTGAAGCATTGCTTTCCGGGTCTTTACAACAGAGGACAACTTTTGCATAGAACAATTTTAGGTCGGACGTATCACGAAAAGTTGCCAGCCAGCGCCATCCACATCTCGAGCTCGACACTTCAGGGACATTGTTAGCCAGTGTTGCGTCCACCATGAGTCGGACTTCATGGCCGCCTTACTCAACTGACGAGGCTAATGATGATGGGTCCGTGTTAGCCGGACGGTCGTGTTACTCGACTGGCCATGCTGAACCCGAGCGCGTGCGTGTTATCCTGACCTGCAGCGACACTGCGGAGCCTGTGCACGCAACATATTCGACTACGAAGGGCCCAGCTATGGGTACTGTCACAGTACCTTATGGACTATTGTTGGAAAACGGTGATGATATGTGATTGCACACCCTTTTCCCAAACTTTTAACCTATTTGTGACCATCGTCCTTTTAGTCCATCTATCGTCCAAGTGACTAATTTTCGACCGCTAGTAATGAGTCCAGATCCAGGCGTAGTTGTAACTTTAGTGTCACTCCCGTTTCCAAAGATACTTGTACTTGGCGGTGCCTTGGTGCGTACTCCAGGCGGTCGTGTACTCAAAGTCGAGGGGAGCCTTACCCAAGGACATCCACCATCCGCCAGTACTCCGGGAAACGGTGATTGTTCATTCCGAGTGCTATCAGATCCTGTTGCAGGAGCGCACTGCCTTCGGCCGCAAAGCTGACGTTCTCAGCCGGCACCTCTGGGTTTTCGGCGTTTGGAGAAACCCATGGCCGAAGGCGATGCGTGTTGAACTCACGGCCAGACCCGCGATGTCCCGCCAAGCACTCCGCAAGGTGTCTTCGATATAGAGTTGATTTTGAAGCTGCGATTAACGGATATCAAAAGCTGGATTCGAGGCGGACAAGTGGAAATGTGGGACGAAGACGAGGAGTCATCCGAATTCGGTGGCATCTCAGAGAACCCTGAAATCTTTGCTCCTTTTCAACGCATCTCCTCGCCGCCGTCGGACGCTGTGATCCGACTGATCATGGGTGTGGATGGGATTCGACAGGTTGAGTGGCTCCCGGAACTTCCACCGTATACCTAGGCACGACGAGTCCCAGAGCCTGGTCTTCCTCGTGGGAAAAGGAACGGCGCTCGATGGGGTGAAGGTATGGATAAAGGTATATATCCTGGTCCCTATCGAGTGGGAACGTAAAAGCATGTGTATTGACACTGGAATATCACCCAAACAGGACGGCCTCCTTCGACTTGACTTGTCGCCAAAAGCGTTCTTCCGGCTGTGCGTGTGGTCTCTAGGGTCGAGACGCCGCCAATGACCTCAGACGGGCCATCAGCTGAATCACTAGCCATGAAGCCATCGGGACCGACCACGACCATCCTCCTTCCAGCTGCCGACTGGAATGTCGCTATCGGAAAACTGCGTTCGTCCTCCTCCTCTGGTGGAATTGTCCCTCCGCTACCTGTCTTGGTAGATGCTCTGATCGAGAGCTTGCTCGATGCGCCGCATGACAGCTGGCTACAACGTCATATGAGTCTTCACACCTTTTAGCGGCCATTGCTCGTCGTTGGAGTCAAAAGACTTTGCAGACAGTCTCAAGTTTGAGAACCGCCAGTTTCACTACGATGTTGGACTGAAGCGAAACTGGAATTTGCCGTTCATTGCTATCGAGCGCAGCATCAGGGACGAGTTGCGGAAGGGGCAGCGGCATGAACTGCAGGACGATGGGTCCACGGAATTCTTGAATATCACTATCCTAGTGCCGCCAAAACTGCCCGATCCAGCATAGTAACTGAGCACCCTATAGAGGAGGAAGAAGTAGTTTCATAACGCTTTCATTTATGTACATGTTCCACCCATCATCTCCCACTCGCTCGCTAGAAGAACAAAATAGGATGGCCAAAGAGAACAAATCTCTTCTCGTCGTCGTCGTCGTCGTCAGTATCGTCATCCATATGCCAATCCCATTGACACAATGCCAATGCATCGAGCTTCGAGGCGAATCGACTCCGATGTCGAATAGATGGCCCGTATACAGCCTCGGGGGCTAGAGTTATCAGCAAGTTCATTCCCCCAGTCTGAAAGTCGCCGAAGTCCCTGTGATCTGGGTTAGAGTGTACCGAGACACCGCTGTATGAGGGGACAGGCACGCTCACGGCCTCGCGCTTGCATGACAAAAGAAATTCTTCCTACCTAGACCTGTACACCAGAGTCTCAAGTTCTGCGTGCTCATATAGACACTTGGGCCGGTTTCCATGCGCGACCCCTCATTTCCTGGCGGTACAAATTATAGAACTCGCTTTCCTTCAGAGGTGCACACGTATTCTTGGTGACTGACGGGGAGCTGTCCAAGGAGACTGGAAGCGAGGTCACCTCAGTTTCACTTCGGCGTCAAATATGCCCCACCGCGTGCTGGAATAGACATAAGTCGGCGACTCGGAATCATGAGACATACAGGTACCTGTAGGTAAATAAAACGTACCGCCTTAAGGCCCCTGGTAAACGCGTGCGGCGCGCTCAAAGGAGGATTGCCAAACCCGGCAACACCATAACGCGATGAGCGCATCCATGAGCTCCCGTTGGAGGGTGACAGTAACAACAAGTCTGTGCTGGTCCTCGCCCTCCACCTCTTGGACAGCGATCGGCTTGCCGACCGCGTCTGCCCACTCGTATCTCCTGCCGTCATCACCTCTCTGTGATATATTGAACAGAGGAGAGCCGTCTTTGAAAGACGGCCGCAGGTTGCCCGAGACTTCGACCGGGAGCGCCTTCCAGCCTCTTAAGTAAAGGCTTGACAATTTCTTCAGGCCGATGTCTCCGAGAGTGAACTCCGAAGTCGTAGCTTGGATGAAGTAGAGCGGCGTATCGAGTCCACCGCATGCGTCCTTTATCTGGTTGAGGTTGTAGATGTGTCGCTGCCGAGTGCTGATGGTCGTCTCGCCGGTGGTTTTTGAGGTTAGGGCCGTCCGCTCGAGGCGTTTCAGTTCCAGTTCCACTTGGCTCGTTACTGCCTGCGTGAGACCGAACTCGGAACATCCCACACTAAGCTTGTACAAGGGCGGTGAATCGGCCGACTCGGCGTGGATTGATTTTTTATTGAGGACGAAGATGGTAGGCTGCCAGGTATCGTTGGCATCATCCGGGTAGCGGTTGTAAGATGGTGGGCTCTCGGGGGCCCATTCAGCATCTGAAGACATGATGTTTATCTGAGAGGATTGATGGAATTGAGGGGAAAAAAATGCCGGTTGGAAAAATGCCGGTTAGGTGGTTAAAGAAGGTGAATAAAAAAAAAAGAAGCACCTTCACTGCACAGCTGGCTCTTTGTGCGGGGTCAAGGTCTCGTTGAGAAGATCAGAACGAACCCTCAGCTTGTCAAGCCGTCCTCTCTCGAGAGTGTTAGCCGAGCAGCGCCGCGTGGTGCAACAGTCAACTCTTGCCAGCAGTTCCGGCGGTCATTAACGCCGTCCACAGTGGCACTTTGGCGTGTTCCCCTCGTGTTGATATCTGTGTATGGCGTGGTGGGTTATGTGGTTGCAGGGTTGCAGATCCATACACGGAATTCACGCGTTGACGTCAATACTTGTGTAACCGTCAACATTCCCCCAATCAATCTTTGAAGCTATTCCAGGCCAACCCCCCCACGGAAGGCTCGGATTGATGGAATGGATGGACTGATAACATCGGAACGGGTTTTCCGTTCCGGACAGGGGTCTTCCCGTGCCGGCGGGTTAGGGGCGGGCTAGGGCGGCGGGTCAGGGGCAGTCAAACTGTTTGCCGGCCGGGTACTGGCACAACCGAATAGGGGCAACCTGTTGGATTGACCGGAGGAAGCAGTGAGGTGCTTAGGAAAGGAAGACCCTTTGACTGCGTTAAAGTAGTGGGATCTGGCTAATGGGAAGTTATGGGGCAGCTGAGTACGGGGGCCCGCGAGCCGCCCCACCCTCCCCGGCGTCGGTGTGTTTTCATTTTTTTGCCAACGCCTTGCTTCCGTTTCCCGTGCGGCGATGTGGGGCGATGTGGGGCATACTGATATATCGATATGCGGGGCGGGTCTGACTGTATGTACGCCCGGTGCTAAGCCTGAAGGGAACTAGACTGATCCCAGGCTGACAAGTGCTTTGCTCGTTCCTCAAGGCATTGCAGGGCCCGTCAGGGACTGATCTCCTGTTGTGTATCGACGACTTTAGGGTCCTCAACGTAATCCTAGTTCACGCGATTCTTGGATGTATCGCTATGTGCTAGTGATACTGGTGCCTTGAGGAACGAAAGGCTTCTTTTTCCGCGCCCTCAGCCACACCACCCCCCAACGCCACAACTCCCAGGCCACAACTCCTGCACCACAATTCATAGGCCACAATTAGTTCGTCGAGCCACAACGCTCGTTCCGGCAGGCATTGGCGGACCCGCGAGGTGCCGGTCTCCTGTTCCGCCACCCTACCCTAAAAGCCACAACCCGCCAGCCACAATTCATAGGCCACACAGGGGGCAAGCAACGAGTTCGAAGTCGTACCAGCTACCTATGTTCTAGCCTACAGCTTCTCTGACTGCCCATGCTATCATACTCAATCTCATCTGGTGCGGGGCATTTGTGAACTTGTGGATATTCAGGTACGACCACTTGTCTGCCATCTCCGTCGCCATCCTTTCAAAAAGCGCACTCATCCCGGTTATTCCCCACAGCCTCGACAGCTTTGCTGTATCCCGAGGCCCCACCATTTCCTGTAAATCGTTCTCGTGCATCCGCGCATAACCCAACAGCATCGCGGCGATCCCTGCGGCGATCGGCGTCGCTACCGACGTCCCGGACTTGCACACGTCTGCGCCTTCGTCTTCGCTCTTCGTGAGAGACGCGCCTGGGACGTTCCGTCCTAGCGTCATGAAGCACGTCTTTGCGTTGTAGTCGGGCGGAGGGTTGAAACGCTGCGCCCAACCGTAGTCGTCGGTCCCGCGGATGGAGAGGACGTGTAGGTTGTTTGCCGGGAACATTTCCCCCCGGTTTCCACCGTCGTTGGCGGCCGCCGCGAAGAAGAGAATGCGTTGGTCTGTTTCTAGTAGTGCCCTAAGTATGGCGTTGCTAACAACCGGCTTGTCATCGATGTAAATTTCTTCGTCAAATCCGAACGACATGGTGACAATGTTGGCTTGGCAGACCTTCCAAGCCCACTCTATTGCCTTGGCCCTAGTTAGCTCTACCACCTAGCATCACCGCAAAGATATAAGGGGGAAGTGGGCCGTAACTGAAAATGACGACTTACTTCGGCAATGTTTCCGGTTGCATTCTGCAAATCCGGCGTGTCTCGTGCCACACGGGCGACAAAGATATCAGCGGCCGGGGCCACTTGCATCAGCACTGACAAGACGTGCGTCCCGTGTCCGTCCTCGTCTTTTGCGTGGGGCTGGTCCTTCTCAACGTAGTCCCGCCAGCCGACGAGTCTCCGCTTCCGGCCTCTGTTGAAGAATACAGCACCCGGGTCATAACCTGTGTCCAAAACCGCGATGCGAATCCTCCTCTTGGCCAGTTCTTTTCCCTGGAACGCAGAAACCACAGCCTCCATGACGGGCGCCCCTTTGATTTCGTTCAGCCATGCTTCTGCCTTGGCCCTGTTACAATCTGTTAGCTGGGCATGCCCGAGACACGCAGGGTAGAATCTCCAAAGTTGGTGACGAACCCTGAGGCTGTTTGAGCATCTTGAGTCCCATCCGGGGGGGTTTGAGATGTTCGAAAGATCTGAGTGGTATCGTTGAGTAGTGCCACTGGTGTTGGCTTCTGCGAAGCAGGTCCTTCTTCTTTCAGGTGTGCAGTCCCCCCCTGTACGTGGTGGCGTCGGATGTTTCCCGACTCGTCAACCCAACCAGTGGCCTGAACCACCTCCTTGAGAGGTGCAACAACCTTCTTAAAGAGGATTGCGCGTCTCTCTGCAACCGTCAACTCTTCCTCTAGTTCTTCGGCCGTTTGCTGCAAGCCCTGCTTCGAAGGGTTTGGCAACTTCTCCTTCGGGTCTGGCCTAAAGATGTTCTCGCTGACGCAGTTTGCGACAATGACGCGATAGGTCTCCAACGCTTGGATATTCTTCAGCTTGATATCGGGCCATTTTTTGTTCTCCACTCCCTTCCGGACCGTTGAGGTGGTATCATTTATTATTTTCTCGGGGGTCGGAGGTTCAACAGAGCCAGGACGTGAGGCCGGGTTCGGAAATCTTATTTGCTCTTCCTGACGTTTCTTCCGACCGAGCTCGTAGAGTATGGCGCCGAGTGCGAGAACACGAGGGTATCGGTGCAGGAATTGCCCAGGTGGCAGTCGCTCCACAGAGTCTCTCTCTACCATCTGTTCGAATGAGAAGGCGTAATAAGGCGCCCAGTCAACACCAGGTTCGTCATCGTCATCTTCGTCCCCTCTCTCTCGGAAGAGCTGGATAGACCTAGTCGTCCAACCAACACTCATAAAATCCGAATCGTAGAATTGCCAGACGGATTTGGCCAAAATGTAGGCGAGGACTAGCTTGGTCTTGGGGACCAGGGAATACTTGCTGAGCACATCGGCGAGGGAAATGCTTCTTCCGTCGGCGATGTCGACCTCAATCCTTACAGCGCGTTTAAGGACGAGCAGTGCTTCGTCCTTGATGCGAACATCCATGCTTGCTGAGCCGATATCTTTGCGAAGGAGCTTGCAGAACTCGGAAACTGACGTCACCTCTGCGGCATCCTCTGGTCTTGCAGAGTCTGTGACATCATGTCGTCTCGTCGAGCATTCGACGCCGTCGTCGCACAGCTTATCTTCGAAGCCTACTGCTCGTGCCTTGCGTTTTCTTCTAAGACTCCTTAGGTCAGTAATTGTATTACGTATTCGGACAGAGGTAACATGCCTTGGGACGCGGAACTGCAGGTGCTGCCACTTGATCTTTTCGTCAAATTCGCTCGACCCATTCTTTGAGAATACCGCATGAAAGAGGATCTCATTGTTGATTGTGCCAAAGTTCGCCTGAAGCTCAAGCCTTCCCCAGTGCCTTCTAGGTGTCTTCGGCGATGGATTAGGCAGCCCACAACAGCATTCTGCGTGTTTTTTGACGACCCTGTACAGTGTGTCGTAAACATGCCTTGGGTAGCTCTCATCTTCATCTGATTTCGTCTTCTTCGTATCCTCGCGCTTTCGTTGTGCTTCGGCATCCCATTGCGCGGATTTGGCATGCTTCTTGGCCTGGTCTTCGGCGTCGGAGAAGCTTCTGAGAAAAGCGAAGTAGGGTCTAGTTATGTAGGATGATGCCGACGCGAAGGCTTTCACACTCTTCTCTACTTCGTGAGATGTGTTGATGTTTGCATCTGATCGGATAGTCTGTGTAGAGTTTGCAGTAACTAACGCATGGAGCGTCGGAAAGCGAGCAGAAGGCTCCTTTTGTCCGCTGGACTTGGATAAATAGCTTCTGGGGTACTTGTGACGCTAGTCAGTTGGCAGATTTGCCTCATACGGGTGTATATATGATCACATACCGTACAGACCCGCTCCAACCCGTGCAAGAATATCTCCAGCTTGACCACACTGCCATCATTCTGATCCCCGTGCTCTCCCTGTTCGTACTTGTCTTGGCCAAATGACACACACTGGAGGGAGGTGGCTAGTATGGTCAAATTCTTGAGATACTGTCCAGGAAGGCTCTTGAACCAGGACTCTCGCCATTTCTTTTGGAGGTTTCCAGCAACTACTGCGACATCCTGCGCTGCACGCTGGGCAAGTTCCGCCTGCGACAAGGGCTCCATGGCCAGGTCGTCGATGTGTGAGTGCTTGTCGCTGTATGGGGATAACAGGTTCGTGTTTCGGTGTCGGACGAAGTAGGAGTGGCGTTAGGAGGGCATGATATCTCACAAGGACCAGCCCGTCATGTGACCTTACAACCCAAAGGGGTAGTGCTGACATTCGCCTATGCCGTCCTCACGACCGACCCATGATATCATGGCTTATTACTTCCTGCTTTCCAAGCCGCTGGTTCTGGAAGCGCTCGGCTGAGGATCGTTGGGCAGCTGCAAGAGGTTGGGAAAGCCTACCCCGCATCTCGCGATCGGACTTGATCTTGATTGGAGCAGTCATGGTGTGCGGCTGAGCCCATCGTGCATAAGAGCAGACTGCTAAGCGCCGACGGAAAATTGCTCGGCGTCAGGAGCAGCATGATTGCATCCAAACCCGAATTCTATACTCTCTTCGGTACCGTACCTTGCTTTGAATACCTGTAGTCATGGCTCCCACCTACGTCTTGGCGCCGAACTTCACCTATCACCCCGACACATCGATTTGCATGGGTGACATCGTGGAGTACCCGGACGACCCCACCAAGCCGCTAAGCAGTGTCCCGGAATCCGGGCTTAAGCAGATCACAAGACATTTCGACTACGACAATGAGCTTAGCAACCAAAATATCCTGTCGCTTCGTGGTAGCATCTGGGCGAATTTCCTCGAGAAAGCGAGCGCCAAGATCGGCGGCGGGACGAGTGATGAAGTGCTGACCAAGTACACAATCCGACGGCTCGAGACCATCTACTTTACGAAGCAGCCGACGGACGAAGAAGCTGCCGAGCGCGTTAAGGTGAAAAAGGTCAAGGCGGCCGTGAACGCAGGTCTCCTGAAGAAGAAGCCTGTGTTTATGATCACGGGTCTGAAAGTCGCTCGGGGCTTCCAGCTGTCAAGGAGCGTCAGCTCAACCACAAATGCCGACGCTAAGCTCGAGGCTCCCGTCACGTCCGAAATGGGAATGGGGGCAGATGCGGATTATTCTCGACAGAAGAAGGCGGAGCAAAAGCACCGAACAGGGCAGGACATCATCTTTGCGTACCAGTTGCACATCATCACCCACAAGCGCAAAGGCTTGACACTGGCGCAGAAGGACGTGGACATTGCTGTGTACAGAGCACCAGGGGCCTTCCTGAACAAGGACGAGAGGGGAGGGGAGGAAGACTTGGTTGACATGGAGGTGGCGACCGAATCCGCCCTGCGTGACTTTGACAAAGAGCTAAAGGTGGAGGCTATAAGCGCCAAGGATGGCAAAGAAGACTGTGTCTGTGTTGTATTCGGCGAGGACTAACCGTGCTTTGCCCCCAGCAACGGTCTTGCCGTGACGATATACAGAGGCCGCCTATATATGTTAAGGCTGGCTACTATCTATCCATCTATATATAACCATATATATGGCCCTAGGCATGGGCTTAATGAGCCCCATTGTGGTTTATAGTTGTGGAAAGTGATATGCGTCGACGGCGCGTCGCCATGGAAAAGGACAACGGTTTTATGTTCATTGTGATGCTTATTGAGTTTGCCCTTGGGCTTTTGTCTAGGTGCTGTAGTGTCCAAATATATATAGTTATCTCATCTTAATTACCTAGTGACCTACCTGAATTTCGCAAGTCAAGCCTGCTGCCTGGATTACAGAGCTTTTAGGATCGTGGTCGCGCCGCCGAGGAACTTGAAGTGACTTGGAGGATAGATTTTGTCGGCTGGGTATATTATCGTTTATGCTGTCGCAGTCAATGATGATGAATCTTGTTTTCTTTCGTTTGTTCCGTGTCTGTGCCCTCTGTCTGCCTGGTCACTGGTCTGGGGTTGCTGGCGCCGCAGCCCGATAATCGAGTTCACGCGCCGCTTGCCGCACTTCGGGCATCAAAACGTCCCAGGTACCCCGCTTCACACTGTCCGTCTGGCCCGAGCTTTTCCACCCACTTCAACCCAGCATGCTCCGGCCTTCCGATATCAAGTGTCACAAGCCGACATACCTTTACTGAGGAATTAGCGTGGGCCATCGCTCGCAACGGCCTGAGCCTTGCTCTTCGTCGGACGTCGGCCTCCTGAGCGTAGTTCTTGTGATCGACAGCGCGGCCAAACAGCCATCTTACTCGCAATACTGCAAATATTCCCGCCTTCTGCACTGATCGCAAACCACCAAAGTCCTCGGTCGATATTTTCCGCCTTTCGCTATGACTTCACCGACACCCGAGTTCCAGATGCCTGATTCTGAAGATATCCGTCATGCAACGATGGGATGCGTCTCTAGCTTCAAGGCCTGCCTGTCTGTCAAGCCTCTAATGAAGGAGAGCTGGGCCGAGAGTCGCCTTGCCGACCTGAATCTTTGGGCCTCGGGTGTTGGTGCACTTGCGAGGCCTGAAGCCTCACTCGATAGAAGACTACAGTTTCAGCCAAAAGCTGGGCTTGTTCTGAGCAACCTTCTCCTGACTCTTCAGGAATTCATCCGGAGCTGCCGCATGCACGCTTTGAATGAGACTCATGGAGCAAAACTCGACGACAAGGCAGAATCTAAGGGTGCCCCGGCGTCTCCCGCAGGGACTCCTCTTGAGTCAACTCTTGGCGATGACTCGGACCTCGCTCCGAGTTCTGCGTCTTGGTTTGCCGCGTTGGATTCCGGCTCAAAGACCGCCTCGGACAATTCCACCGATTCGAATGCAGGAGACGAGCCGGACGAACATGACTCTGAAACAACGCTAAAGACGGCGATGAAAGACGTTGACGATATCATAGACCAGCTTATCATGCTTGGCTTCGCGATTCGAAAGTCTGGAACCGCCGCAAGACTACACAAGGCCGACGCGTCATTCAAACCCATGGAGAACGAGGACTTTCGAAGCCATCTCGAGTTCATTTTACTCAACGATGCTGCCAGGAGGCAGAAGAATGGGGAAGACAACGGGTGGATCACTGCCGACGATAGAATGCAGGAGGCGGAAGAAGATTTTGGCGAGGTGACTCCAGAACAGCGGCATCTGATCCTGGCAAACTTGCGGCGTCGACACAGATTCCGGTATGCGAGACGACACCAGCAAAAGCTAGACCAACCCACAGTGCAGCCCCTCGTGGCGAAGCCTAAGCCAGTTGTGCACGCCCCTGAGGAGCACCGGAAAACGACCCCTGGGGATCACAGATCCCAGGCTTCAGGTGACCGAAAGCCGCCGCCGACAGAAGATTCCCCAAGCGCGATACTGTCTACCGCTCGGCCGGGAATCCTTCAAGCCCCAGAAATGAGCGCGACTGCACCTTCTGTAGCGGAAGGCGACATTTTGAAGATGGCAATACCTACGCAGGCAGCTGCTAGTCGCGTGTCAGTGTCCGTCGCAACCATGCACTATCCCTCGCCTCCTCCCATATCTCAGCAGATGAGAGGGTTCAAGTGCCCCTGTTGCTATCAGACGCTGCCAGAAATGTTTAAGGATTGGTCGAGATGGAGGTATGTCACAGTCCGAACGCCTCCGCTGTCGTTCATTGTAGAATGGCTGCTGATGTTTGCAGGAAACACCTTGTGGAAGACCTTTGTCCCTACACATGTCCTTTTCTAGAATGTCCTAGGCCAGAAGTTCTGTACATCTCACGGGCAGCCTGGCGTGATCATGTGCTCCAAATTCACGGCGCAGGTCAGTACTGGGAATGTTTGGCTTGTGCTGGGACTGGAACGCCGAACACGTTCTCGTCTGTCGAGGAGTTCGTCAGCCACAACCGGACCCAGCATAAAGACGCAATATCCGAAGATCAGATCATCGACCTACAAGACACATGTCGCAAAATAACTCCCCCGAACATTTCTCAGTGCCCCCTGTGTCCTTGGCCCCAAGATGAGGAGGCGATACCAGATGCTGCCGCGAACATTGAGCATGTTGGCAATTGCATCCACGAATTTTCACTCAATGCTCTACCTTGGGCTGAATCTTTGACTGCAGAAGCTACGGGCCCGTCAAACCCCGCCCTCCGTCGAAAAGTCGAAGAGTGGCTTGAGGGCACCGGAAAAAGAGAGGACGTGGATATCCAGAAGATCGACATCAAGACCTTCGTTTTCCTTCCTGCGCCGCCCCCGCCCCGGAAGCAGGAAAGCGCATACATTCCCGAGGAGTACTTCGCTGAAAGTTCCAAGGAATCATCCGAAGTGGAACGAGGATCCCTGTCGTTGGACTCTGATCTGCCCGAGGTCAGAGGAACATATTCAGACGGCATATCGGACAAAACTTCCGAAGAAATTGTGGCAGACCAGATCGATACAAGTGAAGAAGACCTCGAGATCCTTAAGTGGCTGACTCAATCCGACTCTGCTCTCCAGCAGCAAGATTTCCTACGCCGAAGGCAACCAGGAACCGGCCAATGGTTTCTGGATTCGGAAGAATACCGGGCATGGCTACAGACGGCCGGGGAGACGTTGTTCTGCCCTGGCATTCCCGGTTCGGGGAAGACAATCCTCACATCAATCGTGGTCGACGACATTACAACTCGCTTCAGAAACGACGATTCTGTCGGCATCGCATACGTCTATTGTAACTTCCGGCCTGCGGACCGGCAGAATACTGAAGACCTCGTCATGAGTTTATTAAAGCAGCTGGCTCAAGGCCAGCCCTCCCTGCCGGAAAGCGTAAAATCGCTCTACGACAGGCACGTCAAGCGGCAAACACGGCCATCATTCGACGAAATCTCGGGAGCTATTCAGTCTGTCGCTACGATATTTTCGAGGGTTTTCCTTATCATAGATGCGCTTGATGAATGCCACCAGTCGAAACTTTTGACGGAGATGTTCAACCTTAGCGCCAAGCGTGGAGCAAACGTCTTTGTAACTTCTAGATTTATCCCTGAAGTTACTGAGATGTTTGACCGGAGAACGTACCTGGAGATTCGTGCAAGCAAGAGGGATATAGAGATGTATCTGGAAGGAAATATGCCGCAAAAATTTCATCAATTACAAGATGAGATCAAGACTAGCATATCAGATGCAGTCGACGGAATGTGCGTTAATGGATAATATCCGTTATTGTCATGCTTACTGACGGGTTTCAAGGTTCCGTTTAGCAGATATTTACCTCCGCTCACTAGACGACAAGATTACACCAAGAGAAGTTAGGAATGCCTTGGCACGGCTCCAGAAGCAAAGTCCAGGATCAGGCGGCGACGAGAGGATACAGATCCTATCACAGGTATACGAACATGCTATGGAAAGAATCGACGGCCAGATGTCAGGCTTTAAGCAGCTTGCGAGGAGCGTTCTATCTTGGATTACCTGCGCGAAGCGACCGCTTACTGCCTTGGAGCTTCAACATGCCCTTGCAGTGAATGTTGGCGACACTAGACTTGATGAGGAAAATCTTTCGCGTATTGAAGATATGATATCGGTGTGCGCTGGGTTGGTCACCGTCGACAAGGAAAGCATTGTCAGGTTCGTCCATTACACAGCACAGGAATACTTCCAGCAAACACAGCAACGTTGGTTCTCAGATGCGAATAACCACATCGCATCAATCTGCGTTACGTATCTCTCATTCATCGTCTTCGAGAGCGGATACTGTCAATCGGATGACGAATTTAAGGAACGCCTACGATTGAACCCTTTCTACGATTACGCCGCACATAACTGGGGATACCATGCTCGCGAGACTTTAACATTACGCGGGGAAGTTATAGACTTTCTACAGGACCAGAAAAAGGTAGAGGCATCGAGCCAAGCACTAAGTGTGGTGGAGAGGGAGTCAGCATATTTAAATTATAGCCGAGCATCCCCGAGGCGAATGACAGGGCTTCACTTGGCGGCATACTTTGGGGTTGAGAAAGCGGTGAATGCTCTACTTCTTACAGGGAAGGTCGATGTCAATTCGAAGAGTAACTCTGGCCAGACGCCGCTGTTATATGCCGCCGAGAGAGGGCACGAGGCCGTCGTCAAGCTGCTGCTCGATACAGGGAAGGTCGATATCAATTCGAAGAGTAACTCTGGCCGGACGCCGCTGTTATATGCCGCCGAGAGAGGGCACGAGGCCGTCGTCAAGCTGCTGCTCGATACAGGGAAGGTCGATATCGAGTCGAAAGATGACTCTGGCCGGACGCCGCTGTCGTGGGCTGCCGGAAGCGGGCACGAGGCCGTCGTCAAGCTGCTGCTCGATACAGGGAAGGTCGATGTCGAGTCGAAAGATGAATCTGGCCAGACGCCGCTGTCGTGGGCCGCCGAGAGCGGGCACGAGGCCGTCGTCAAGCTGCTGCTCGATACAGGGAAGGTCGATATCAATTCGAAGAGTACCTCTGGCCGGACGCCGCTATCATATGCCGCCGAGAGAGGGCACGAGGCCGTCGTCAAGCTGTTACAAGTCTGACTAGGAAGACATGATTCGCACTAAGCTATAAGGTTTTAACGTGCATGATAAGCGAGCCGTACAGACAAGCGAGCCGTACACTTTCCACCACCTCACCACAACTATCCTCAATTATATCACAACCACCCTATGAAACAACAATAACTGAATTAGAAACAGATGAATCAGACGATTCTGCAGCCTCCTGGCACGTGCGTGCATTATGGCCAGGCTTGCCGCACACGCCACAGCACCGAATCTTCGTACGAGACCCCCTTACACTACTACCATTTTGTCGAGTTTCCTGGATTACCTGCTCACCCACAGCCTTCTGATCCAGTAGATCCTGTGCCTCTTGTATAGTAAGTGACCCTCCAAGCCGGACACGAGGTTTTTTAGCTCTCCGTCTCTTACTAAGCTCTTCATTTGCCTTGCATAGCGAAGAGACCTCCGCTTGTAGCAGGGCCGCCTTATGCATTATTGCCATTGCTCCTTTAGCAAATTGGTCTACAGCAGTCAGCATAGAGGTTGGAGAGCTGCCTTGATGCTTAGAAATTCGAGTTTTAATAAGCTCTGACTGTGAGGTTGCTTCTCGAGGGTTGTGTGGTGTTTAGGAGACCTAAGGTAGTGCCGTGCCCGGCCTTGAGGCTGGCGGTGTTGGGGTCCGAATACGCACATCAAGTTTAGATATCACCCTCTCTGGGTCGTACGGCACAAGGCCGGCTCCGGCAAAACCTCCGTGGATGTTCTTTTCTGTAATTGAAGCAAAAAAAGCCTCTCTGAACGCACAAAGAAACTCCAACTTGCTGATGTGTGTGATATTCATCCGTATTAGCTGCTCAATCTGGCGGCTATACGCCTTCTTCAACGGCGAAAAACAACCAACATCCAATGGCTGAAGTAGGTGCGAGGAGTGCGGAGGCATATAAAGAGTAATAATGTTGTGCTCCTGGCAGTAGGTCTCGAATTCCTCGGAGTGGTGGCTATCGTGGCCGTTAAGGATCAACAGCCGATATTTGCCCTTCGTACGAGATGCTGTGTGAGAATCGAAGTGCCGAATCTAATCCATACCCTTCTCATTAGTAGTCCAGCCATTATCGGTTGTTACAATGCGCCAGGTGGCCGGAAGGTTGCACTCTTGATACCAGTTGGCAAGGTGATATTGCCCAGCCAAGATGATGAATGGTGGGATGGCCCAGCCTAAAGCATTCACTCCTTAGATAACTGTAGCCCACTCCCGATTGCCAGGCTGGGCCTGTTTAGCCCTGCTGCGGCCATCAGAGGTTGTAACTACCATGGTGGCGATGATTATGCCCATCATAAACCCAGTCTCGTCGAAGTTATACGAATCGTCATCGAGGATACCGTATTTAACCTTGATGTTATGCACAAGGGCAAACCACTCGCGAATAACATTTGGATCTTCGCATTTGGCCCTCTGGTAGTCGTATTTACGCGTAAAACGCGTACGAAGTTCTGGCTGGCGCTTGACGAAGTTGTGAGCCCATCGTACGCCAACAGGGGGCGCGTCGCGTTCGCGGAGCAATCGGTTAGCCATATCTTCTACGTAACAAAGCCGAGGATGGAATGCGCGTGCACAGAGCTCAATAATGTATTGAACAATCGTTTTCTCTTCTAGATCGGTAAGCTTGCGTGAGTTGGCTGGAATATCGCGTCGTGCAGGCCGACCGGCGCGTCGGTTGGAGAGGGTCATTAGCGGTACGTTATAGATTATAGCTGCGCGTCGAAGACTAAGCTTTGGGTCGTTTTTAATAGCTTCGAGGGCTAGAATAATTCGAGATTCGGTTTGAAGCGAATCCATAGCGAATTGGTGGTAGAATTAGTGAAAGAAGTGGAAGGTCGCGTCGCGCTAAGAAAGTGTACGGCTCGCTTGTCTGTACGGCTCGCTTATCATGCACGTTAGACTTCTTTAATTATTCTTCTTCATTTCTAATATCTTTATAAAACTTGGGGCTTGGGGGAAGCCTTCTTTATATAGTAAGATAGATATAAATTTGCCACATTCTAGAAGCCTCTCGAAAATTGAGGACGTTTTATGTAATGCCATTAGTGCAAAACTTTCTCCGTTGCCTCATCCTAATAATTAGGATCGGACACATGTGCTGACTGACAAAGCCGGACGCTTTAGCTGACTCAACTGGGTTACTAGCTCGTCGTAAATCAGTGGATGCGAAAGGCTCGTTCCGAAAGGCCGTGGCGGGCCCGCAGGGACCGTTCTCCTGTTCTTCCTTACGCGCCCTCGTTCCTAAACTCGATGAGTAAGTACGATATCCCAATCTACGTCCATATACACGATTCTTCATCGCTAATACAGGTTCCACATAATAATGCTGCTGACATGTCCCTCAAATTATCAAGTATCGTCCCGGCACCGCCCTCCGCAAACATATCAGCTCAGCTACATCCCGTCCCACTGCCGCTCGCTCTTCGCCCCCTTGTTTGTCTTCGTGCTGTTACCCGAAGATGAGAAGGAAAAAGTCAACCCTCTCAGATCGACTGCCCCTCAAGCTCCTTCTCAGTCCATTCCCATAGCTGGGCAGCTAGCTTCTCATCGTTTGAATACGCGCTCCCCTTACCCGACACTCCCACCGGGGTATAGTACTCCCCATTGGCAATCCCTTGCTTAGAGGTAGCCGCCCAGAGCTGGTTCTTGGCGCCCGTCTCGACCGTAGCCGTGACCCGGCTTACCAGGGGCGTCAGCAGTCTCGCGAACAGGAAGCGGTCCGCCATGGGCTTTGTCAGATTCGTGTTGACTGCCCCTGGGTGAAGCGACACCGAGGTAATCTGCGGATACCTCTTTGCCATCTCTTTCGCAAACAGGATGTTTGCCAGCTTGCTTTGCCCGTATCTCGTCCACGTCCTCATCTTTTCCTGCGTGCCCTTCAACGTGTCGAACTGGATTCCTCCCGTTGGAGCAATCTGATGGCCCGCAGACGAGAGTACCACCACCCTCACGTCGTTCTTCATATCCTCATCTCCTGGCGATTTCTCCTCCGCCGTCTTGAGCAGCAACGGCATGAGTAGCTTGGTGAGTAGTGCATGCCCGACGTGGTTGGTCCCGAACTGAATCTCATATCCTTCCTTGGTCAGCCCGGCGCTGGTAGCCATGATACCCGCGTTAAGCATCAATATGTCGAGACGGTCGGCTTCAGAGGTGAATCTCGCAGCGGCCTTCTTGATCGACTCAAACGACGTAAGGTCCAGGTCCAACGGACGGATGAAAGATGCTGCGCCGGGTGCTTCCTTCTCGATCTCGTCGACAGCTTCTTTGGCCTTCTCGGGGCTGCGCGCAGCGAGCCATATCTGTGCAGGTTTGCCGTATTTTGCGAGGTCCAGGATAGACTGCTTCCCCAAACCGCTGTTGCCACCAGTAACCAGGACGACCTTCCCCTTCAGGGAGGGAATATCCTGCGCGGCAGTGAAGGATACACCGCCGCCGAAAAGGGCAGTGATAAACGACATTTTAACCAATCGAAGTCTGTACGTTGGAAATGTTTATAGGGAAGTTAATTGAACGCAATACAACTGAATCATGGTGGAGGACACCGCCCAACTATTTAACACGTTACAGTCAGATCTGATTGCAGTGCAGTACTCCGTACACGATCCGTTTTTCCAAGTTTCGCGCTCCGCGTATGGGTGGCGCGCCATCTAGTGTCACGACGGGAGGCGCCTCGGGGCAATTAACAACCCGGATCTAGCGTGCACAAGGTGACGTACGAAGTATGTACCGTAGGTATCTATCAGCCGGGTGTCCGTCACGTCATGCCACCCACCTCCAATCGATTCGTCGCATGTTTTATCTGAGTCGTATCATGCGTGTGGCAACTAATTCCAGGTATATCTCCGAGCTGTCCTTGAGCGCAACCCTCCATGGTGTGAAAAAAAATAGGTCCGGGTACGTAGTTATCTGTCAATCGCTAACAGCGCCCTGTTAGGCGGTTTATGCAGTGGCGCACAGGGCGCTGTCAGCGATTGACCGCCCGGACTTATTGTTCTTCACACCACCACTTACCTCCATGAGTTGAGTCGACAACGATGCAACAGTCCATGGAAGGAATGCATGATCTTTGGTTGCATTCGCTTGTACCCGACGTTTTAAGGTGCTGACACCCGTTGCGTTGCGCAAAAACAGTGGGAAAAGACCCTATGAGCACCCAGTTTTTAACGGCTAGGTAAACACTCCATGTGCTTTATCGACCCGCTTCCAACGGGGCAATTCAGCATTCAACAAACTAACGTCTCAGACTTCTATCGGGTTGGAGTGTGGCACGTCTGCGACGGGGCGCATGGGGCGTTAGTGCCGGCTGGCCCGCACTGGCCAGCACTGGCCAGCACTGCCAAATGGCCGTGCGTAGTATTTGTGGGTTAAAAACCTGGTCTAACGGATAGTTAACTAGTAGTCCGAGACACTTTAGTCGCAAAAGGCCGTTAGTGGCTCCTGCTTCCATACAAATAGCTAACAGGCACGCTCGGATACGCGCTGGCAGACTGGAACTACATAGGACTTTGCAGCTTCCTGTACCCGTACGGCTTCAGGTTTCCTGCTTACTGTGACACGGTGCAGCACACGCTGAGCGGCCCGGTAGTGTCACCTTTCCTGCCATTCACCTGCACGGGTGGATACGCTAATGCTGTTATGACATTCTCGGCAACGCGGCCATTGCGGTCTTAGCGAATTACTCGATAATCAATGAAAACTACGACGACTTGTTAGGATACTACGTCATGTATGTCCACGACATGATCCCCACGGCACTTTAAAACTTCTTATATAACTCTAACGGCTTATCTTATTTCGAATGCCACCGGACCCTCAATGACGGCTCGATCTCTATCTAGAATTGCCCGAGGCTCCTAGTTTACCTTTATAACTAGTCAGTAATTAAGTAAGCACCTATAAACTTACGTCAGTATCTCCACATAGGGCCTAAAAATATCTACCTATAAGTACCTGTAAGTACTTATATTAAGATTTAGGTTTTACGGGTAAGTTACTTAAAATTTATAAGTTAGTGGGTATTTTACTTATAGGTAATGAGTACTTAATAGGTAATGCGCATAGTATATAAAGTAATATTATAGTGATAAAGCAGTTAAGAGAAGCTACTATTAATAAGTTATAAAAACTAAACCGAACTTTATATATTGAAATATAAAATCATAATGTAAATTAAGAAGATAAACTTAAATATTATAATTTATTAATATATAAATTATTACGTGGATTATTATATAAATTATTACGTAAATTATTATATAAATTATTATATAATAAGATTAATTATATAATTAAGATTAACTATATAGCTAGCATTAATTATATAGTTAAGATTAAATTATTATATAAATTATTATATAAATTATTATATAAATTATTACATAGATTATTATATAATGGGATTAATTATATAATTAAGATTAACTATATAGTTAGCTTTAACTATATGGTCGAAAATAATAATATAGTTAGCTTTAACCATATAGTTGAAAATAACTATATAACTAACTTTAATCATATGGTTAAAAATAATAGTATAACTAACTTTAATTATATGATCGGAAATAACTATATAATTAGCTTTAATTATATGATCGGAATTAATAGTACTAGTAAGATTAATTATATAGTTAAGATTAATTATATAATTAACTTTAACCATATGGTCGGAATTAATAATATTAATAAGCTTATATTAAAATGTAACTACTCCGCTATTATTATAAAAGATAAGTACTTAATTATTAAGACTTTATATATAATAAGGTTTATTTACTTATTTTAATACACCCTTTAACTAAAGCACATAAGGCTCTCAGGTATAAGACTTAATATAATTATGGATTATTTTACCGTTAACTACTCTTTCTTAAGTAACCTTTAAATTATTCTTAAGTAGTTTATAAACTAAATAACCCTTCCTTTTTAAAAAAGGTAGTGCGTTAATTAAGAATTAAACTTAAGACCTTTAAGAAGCTCGAGCCGGGCTTATAACTATTAAAATGTAACCATTACATTATTATCGTAAAAGATAAGCGCTTAATTTCTAAGACTTTATACGTAATAAGGTTTATCTGCTCATTTTAATACACTCCTTAATTAAAGTACGTAACGCTCTTAGTTATAAGACTTAATATAATTACGGATTATTTTACTATTAGCTGCTCTTTCTTAAGTAATTTCCGGATCATTTTTAAGTAGTTTACGGACTAAGTAACCCCTCCTTTTTAAATAAAGTAGTGCGTTAATTAAGAATTAAACTTAAGACCTTTAAGAAGCTCGAGTCGGGCTTATAATTATTAAAATGCAACTACTACGCTATTATCGTAAAAGATAAGCGCTTAATTTTTAAGACTTTACACGTAATAAGATTTATTTGCTCATTCTAATAGCTTAATTATATAGCTAGGATTAACTATATAGCTAGCTTTAATTATATGATTAAAAATAATAGTATAGCTAGCTTTAACTATATAGTTAAAATTAATAATATTAATAAGCTTAACTATATAATTAGGATTAAATCTGGCTATAAATTATACTTAACGAATTCGTTAAAGTAAATAATTAGGTCGGCCGGGTTAGCGTAATAGTAACAGCTACAGTAAGATAACTTATAGTTAATCTCATTAATACTATTAATTTCGACTATATAGTTAAAGCTAGCTATATAGTTATTTTAAACTATATAGCTAAAGCTAGCTATATTATTATTTCCGATCATATAGTTAAAATTAATTATATAGTTAATCCTAGCTATATAGTTAATCTTATTAATACTATTAATTCTGACCATATAGTTAAAGCTAGCTATATTGTTATTTTTAACTATATAATTAAAGCTAACCATATAGTTAATCCTAATTATATAATTAATCTCATCATGTAATAATCCATATAATAGTTTATATAATAATTCAAATAATAATTTATATAATAATTTAATCTTAACTATATAGTTAATCTTAACTATATAGTTAATCTTAATTATACAGTTAATCTTAACTATATAATTAAGTATATTAATACTTATATAGTTAATATTACTTTTTACGCACTTAATTATTTTAATTTAACTAATTATAATCCTCGCACCTTAAGAAATCTCTTATTACTATACTTACTTATATATATAAATATTATTAACTATTACTTAAGTTTAAAATGTATTTTTATAATTAAAAAGCTTTAATATAATGCTTTTTATTATCTTTTTTATATATTAATAATTAATATAATAAAGAATAAAATATAAAGTAAAAAAGTTACTTTACTTATTATACTTATATACTTTTATATATATTATTATAATTATATCTTTAACTTAATATATATA